>WEDG01009766.1:0-16345 GCA_017591395.1 Schistocephalus solidus | reverse complement strand
CCCGCCTTCACTGCCCTCACTGATTCCGCACATTCACACACCGTATGGGCCTATTAGGACACATGCGCCTCCACGACAACCTGCAGTAAACTACCGGAGGCTAAGCCACATCAGCGCACACCAACTACACTAATACGCAGACAAAATCCTCACAATCATCATAATGTACCTGATAAAATCACGGTTTCCCAGAAACTGTAGCTTGGAAGGCTGCCAATCTGACGCTTACACCAGACCACGCCGTCGGCCCAGTGTATGTGTTGTGTGTGTCGAGTGACTGACCAGTGGACTGGGAGCAAGACGGCGATGGCTCCTCCATATCCCCTGAGTAAATGAATCCTGGTGTGTGCGTTATGGGGGCCAGGTCGTGCTGTGGCGCGTGAAGACGGGTACGCCAACCCGTCAGTCAATACGCTTACTCACACATCAGACAAATGACTGGCTCGGATGGTGGTCTGATTGTGTGGGTGAAGGGGAGAGTGAGGTCAACAGATCAGCGCATTTTCCTTACTATAAACAATTTGAGGCGCTGGAAACTATCACGGTGCGCTAAAAGCCGTGGCTTGGAAGGTTACCGACTGGCGGGATAACTCGGATCGCGTGGATCCGAGTCAGGTGTGGAGGTACACCCAGGGGCGGCTCCGGCCGCGCCAACCACCTGCATCCTCTCCCACCTCCGGTCTTCTTGACTCTGTCATGACACCGGGTTTAGGTAGGGGAGGAGGAGAGAGTGCGGTAGCTGCAGTGCAAGGCTACTATCACTTAAGCATTAATAAATAGGATTTAGCCCTGTTACTCGCTTCTATCGACATCCTAAGCCACAAAATTTGCGGATGTGGTGAGGATGAACGTGAGGTAGGCTAACCTGGAAGCAGAGTGTGGATTCTATATCGTATACGGGTGATGGTGCCATGGAGTCCTGAAGGCGAGAGATGCGGGCGGGAACAGTATCGGACATTTTAAGGTCTGAGACGAAGACAGCTGAATTTCCAACTACCGCTAATGATTTCGGAAAACCGTGCTTTTGGAAGCAGGCAAAAGGCTCATGAAGAACCAAGGAGACTTTTTGGCACGGCATCATGCGCCTGAAAGGGCTACTGATGTTGGAGTAAAGCCAAAAATGCGAACTCCTTAAGTGCTAAACTATTTTATCAGGTGTAGTTTTTACAGGCGCCGGAAAGAAGCTCACTAGAAGGCCGGCATCCTGCTCTGACAAAAATATTTTTTCAATTAGGCTGCTCAGTACGCAATAATGCTAACCCATCTGGGCGATCCTGCCTAATCGAAAACAGAGAGAAGTCTACCCCGATTGAAAAGGTCAAATTCCTAAAAGAAAACGCATACAAGGCCCTGAAGGCGCTGGGGGGAAAGACGAAGGAATCGTATTTACCTTTCCGAGGGAAAGAGTACTCTCACAGATGGGGGCCGCGAAGGACAAGGTAAGACTGAGAGGTCGGAGGACTGGTAGGATCCAAACACTGGTTTTTCTACAATTTAAAGGCGCGCATGGAGGAAGGAGGGCTTAAAATAAATAAACAGCAAAACAAGCAAACACGGAAGAATTCAGTGAACGGCCTTCTAGAACACTTCTAGTCTTCTCTGCTATAAAAAGGCTACTGTTAGCATATCATGGACAAGCAGAATGTGGGAAGCCGCCGTTGCTCGTAGGATTTCTAACGACCTTTGCAAGAATCCGAAGAGCTTAATTTGCAGGCAGAATATTAACCACCTGCACGCCTTCAAGCACCCGTGTAAGTTCAGAACCTCACGGGGCATAAAATTGAGTCACAAGAAAGTAGGGACTACTGAAAAACTCCAATCAGTTGCAGAAATGCTGTAGGAAGCAGATGACCAGGAGTGGCATTCATCAGGACGAACATGACCAGACAATGTGAAGTTTTTTTAATTTCTTCTGAAGATAATGAGCAACTAAGGAGTGTATTCTTCGAGACAAACGTTTTAAGGCTATGACGAAGGTAAATGAGAATAATGGAGTTGAATACATCAGCTTAAGTGAAATAACTGCGTCATGCAGTAGCACAAAATCGGTGAAACCGTGTATAGGCTTACCGATAATACCTGTGCTGTTAGTATGACGAATCCTTCAGACTTCGCATGAGCTTCAAGTTTTTTTTGGAGCGTAAAGGCGAAAAGTCCGCTCAGAATAGCAAGAAAAACCGAGAAAGCAAAGGAAACCGAAACTGCCCAGTTTTTCGGTCCCTGTTTTCGTGAACCAATCATTTCATGGCCACGTGTCGGGAAGCCTCGACATGCTAACCGGGATCAGACGGTCAGGCAGTCAACGCATTTACATGGTGGCATGGTGTGAAACCATTTCAGCTGCGATACGGAAAGTTTGACAAAAAAAGGAGTAACGAACACCGACTTATGTTAACTGCGGGACTAAACAACGGTTGCCTGTTTTTTACCTGAAATCACACAGTGACCGGCAAATAAGCTCGGTAGCAAGCTACAGGGCACAGCGTATGAACCCCGGGTCTGAATGGCTAGTAGGCTTGGCATAAGGGCAAAAATGGCATTCTAGTTTTCCCTGCGCTACTTTAAGTAATATAAACGGTTGAAAAACCTCTCCCAAGTGAATGTTGTGTGCAAATCGTGATCAACGCTAGTACTCCAGAATTTCAGATGTTCGGAGTTTTGGCCCCTCAGTGCCTTACACATGCTTACCCTGTAATAAAATGAGAGAATGGTCAGAATTGGGAGGACTCCGAAGACAAAATACTGGTAGATGGTAACATGGCAAAATCTCACTGCGATCAGCTGGGCCCTTTACAAGATGACCACTTTGGTGCCGAGGCTGGCCGTTGTGGGTTAGCCAGCTACAAACACCCACGCATTCCTAAACAGCCGCCGAGCAGCCTCTTCCTGTAAAACAGAGGAAGCTTACGCCTTTTCAGCTCTCTCAGCGGCGCGATTCCAGTCCAGTGCAGGGCACTGACCAACCAGGGGAGGAGAGAAGTCCGTGACAGAAGAGAGCCCACCTCGGTCGACGGCGGTGCCGCGGCTATGGCCGCGGCCGGCTAAGGTGGCCTGCGACATGTCCACCAGGCTCAAACCCAGACCACGCGCACGTAGCACGTACTGTCTGTCCTCGTGCGCTGTGCCCAAATCGCCCCATCCGGCACCGACGCTCGCTACCTCCGTCTCCGATACGATACTGTGAAAGTGCTTCTCTCCAGTTCCCTCGCGACAACGGCGGTGTTGGTGCTGTTGGTGAGAGGTGGGCACAATGGGTCTAGAAATCATATTCACCGGGAAGGGGTGAAGTCGAACAGCGTCGCAGGTTAATACCAGCGCCTCCTGACCTTTCGTAGCCGTTCTGACCGTCCAACAGTCAATCTAAAGGAAAAAACGCCTGAGGAAACAGAGAAGCATGGAGGTAGGATCAAACTTGTGTCAAACTAACAGTCATAAACCAAACAACGGGCAAATTGGTTGGTATTGAAATGTCAGTACCCATTGATGTAACTGGAGCTGCAGAAAGGAGGCGGTGGAAGTGAGGAGTACTTACGCTGGAGCTGGGTACAAAGATTCGGATCTTGTCCAAAATTAAGAAGAGAAGGGGCATGCAGTGTCCGGGCCAGGTTGCCACTGGAAGCGCGGTTTCTACTAGTGGCGAAGAGGACGACGACGACTTGAGCGGCGAATGCAGTTCCTCTAACACCTGCGATGAGAAAAGTGCGCAGGCGCAGACCAAGTCTGGGCAGAGGACCACATCCACTGGCGCTATATGAGCGTAGAGAGAGTTAATAAAGGGCAAGCCAACATCGCAACTGCCGTCAGGTTCTACCACGAGGGGCGGCGGGGATGCTGGCGATCTTCCGAGCAGAAAGAGTTCACTGGAACGATCCAACCAATCGGAGAAGCGTTTGCCCTGGAAAGCGGCACGCACTTGATCGACACGCGTGTGCAGAAAGGCCAAGGTCAGGGCACCCGGCCGCTCATCGGCGGAGAGGGGCACCTGTGTCGCAACTTCTTGTTCACCTGCAGCCAATATAGCCGCAGAGGCCGAAGTTGTAATGTGGGTGACAGGAAGGCACGACCCTGGTGGCGTCGGACCAACTCCATCGGTCGCCCCATCATCGTTATCTCGTGGTCTGGAACCCGGACAATGTGTGATATCCATGAAGGTTTTTAAGTAAAGCTCTCCAGGAGTCGCCAAGGGGAAGACTCTGAAAGGAATTCGAAAGCAGTGAGATCGTCACGTGAGACTTCTGAGGATCCAACAACAAGGCAGGAAAGACGCTTATCCAAAATTTTTACCCGAGTGATATTCAATCTTCTTGATCTTTACAGTTTATTGTAAAATCACGATGACAAGCCGATTGCTACGTTAATTAATCGCTAATTTTTAGAAGCTTTTAACGCACTTATTTGCGGACTAGTTCGTCCACATTATGTTCTGTAGATAAGAGGCTTAAATGATAAGTCACAAAGTAGGGGATTGGGGGCAGATACTAGTTCGACAGTCGACTCCGATTATGTCTACCGACAGAGACGATGACTTGTGCGTGAATTAGTTTATAGTGATAGTAGAGTGCCCCCTAAACGGGCCACGTGGTAGATGCGTTGGACCAACATAGGGGCCACATCGGGGCTCAGCAGGCGTTATTCGGGCTGCGTTCCCATAACAAATACCGAAAATGGGGAGTGTGGTGGCACTATCTATGGGCAGCTAGGGTCCGGGGGTCCCGGCCACGCCAAACCACCTGTGCCCTCTCCTATCTCCGGTCTTCTGGACTCTGTCTTGCAAACGGGCATAGGTGGGGGAGGATAGAGTGCGGTAGATGCAGCGCAAGTCTACTATCAATTTAAACTAAGTCACGTGCAAGTCACCGTACCTGCACCACTCTGCTGTGGAGCGTACGGTGGACCTCGTCGAAATCGACGGTCAAACTATCGTCGTAGTGATAGTAGACTTGCGCTGCATCCATCACACCCTTTCTCTTGCCTCAACATCCTGGGCCCGCTGTCACGACGAAATCAAGAAGATCGAAGGGCGGGATAGGGTGCAGCTAGTTGACGCGACGTGAGCCCACGTTTATGCGTACCGCCACACCCAACTTCCCTCTCCTCCCTCCATGTTTGGCCTTTTTATGAGTGCGCATCCCAAATACCGCCCGCATGTTGGTCCAGCTCATCTCTCGCGGGACCCGTTGTAGGCAAATAGCCATGCTAGCGAAGAATCTGCACGCGGCGAAACCCAAACAGAGCACTGAGTAAAAAAACCCTATTGGATGAAGACGGCAACATATCCATCCAGCGAGTGCTCAGGCCATGCAATAGCGCTAAAATAGAAAAAAAACACGAACTCGAAAACGCTTCACAAAGGGAGAAAGCTGAGTCGTCTAGGGAACACGAGCCCTCAGGTATACCGAAAAAAATGAGTCTGGTAGGCAAGGTAGAAAAGGTGAGCAGGCATACCTATCCTTGGTCTGCAGAAGCACAGCGAAGCGGTTGAGTCGCGCAAGGACGAGGACCATACTCTCGGTTCGGTTAACCGTGAGACTCAGTCCCTCTAGGTCCCAGCTAACTGCGTTACCAGCTTCCACAGGTTGCAGACCGATGCGTCCACTGGCACCTGGCAAGGTGAACTGGAAAAGCAGTGATAATGGGACGGCAGGGTGGGTGGGTTGGATAACGGCCGTCGACGTAGGCGCCGACTTTAACGGGTTAACACACTCTGAAACACAAGTTGACGAGATGGCGGAGTGGTGTTGGGAGTTAGTTGACGAAGAAAAACCCAACTTGGAAGGAAGGGGTTCGGTGATCACTGAACGCAATGACCGCTGGACTGGAAAAGTGCGACGGAGAGCAGTGGACGTAATGGAAAACTACAAAACAGAAAGCACTCCTTGTCAGATTGTCGCTGAATAAAATCGGCATAGAAATAACTGAAACAAGGATAGGTATTTATGCTAACGAGATTCATTTAAAACGGGCTCGAGTCGGTACAACTTTCCTGTCAGTGGACAGAACTGCTTCTGTTGAGCAAAATTTCGCGAAGCACAGCAGGAACTAACTTTCGACAGCTCAGCCGTTGATTTTGACGAGGTTCACTGTGTGCTCCACAGTATAGTGGTGCAGGGACGGTGACTTGCGCGTGGGTTAGTTTTAAGTGATAGCAGACTTGCGCTGCATCTACCGCACGCCCCTCTCTCTTCCCTCACCCGCCTGTGCCCGGTATCAAGACAAACTCATGAAGACCGAAGACGGGGTCGGGTGCACGTAGCTGGCGCCACACTTGGCTTGGGAGTACCAGTTGCGAATTTATTAAATTGTTTCGTCTACGCGTACCAAGTACACGACCTGCCACCCCAAACAAAAAAAAACAAGTATTTTAAACATGAGGGTTGAACATGCCAGAGGTTACGGTAACGAGCCAGTGGTGCTTGAGTCTCAGGCATCAGTCGCACACTCCGTACAAACACACATTGAACTAACTGCGAGGTCTGCGTGAAATTGTCAGTTGGACACCTTCCAAGTCACAGCGCTTAGTGTACCCTGATAGTCTCCGTCTTGGATCACACATGCTGCAGAAGAGCCACATGGAGAAGGAGCCCAGTATCATTCTTCCATTGCAGTGAGATGTGCTGGCCGAAAACACAAGAGGATATGGGCAGCAGTTCGGAACCCAACTCACATAGCCGGAGCCTCGGTCTCGCACACCCGAGTCTCGCACACCACCGATTCACAGTCTGCACTTGGCCAGGGTTTTAACACATCAGGCGTGGATAGGAGCAGATGCTCGGATCCCAGCTCACACAATCTGAGCCTCCGTGCCACACAGCCCACGAAAATCCTGGTCAAGTGTTACAAGGTAATGTGTGAGGATAGGAAATAACCGCTGCCTTTACGTTAGTCAATTTGCTGGAGAGGATTACTTGTATTGCACCCAACAGAAGACACGCAAATATGAACACCCATCCAAAGTAATAACGGTGGCTCTGCATAATTCCAGGAAGGGAACATATACCCGTGTGCTAACCCTAACACTAGTCCTAACATAAGCCTAAACTGTACCCCTAATCTTAACCCTAATCCCTAACCCTGCTGTAAACATTAACACCAACGTTAACCCTAACTTACCTTAACACCAAACATTAACCATAAACCTAACCTGGAGTGTGGGCGGTTCGTATCCTGATCTCCTGCTTAGGGGGCCATATAATTCATCCTTACTAATTCAGCTGGCTTCCTCGGATCTGCATTGCAGGCTGTAGCTGTCAAATGCCGTCCTTCAATTCTAGTGTGAATTCGACTGCGCAATAGATGCGAAAGGTTGACACTTCTCAAGCAGAAGACACATGGCTGCGACAAGATGAACTCCGAGAAGGGAAGAGGCCACTAATTAAGCTAGTTGCAGGCTACCTGACACGTGCATGCATTGTGGTGAGTGAAACGACTGTCTAGTAAAGACTAGCTGTAAGAGAACCGAGTTATAGGGTTTGAGGACAAAGCCATCACAAACGATATGATATTTATACGTTCAGGCATGGCTGGCCCCCAATTTGGCAAATCGCTTACGGTATGAAAAACGTTTCCCGATAATCCGGAGCAATTTTAGAACCTTAAACGAGTGAACTGGGGGGGGAGAGGGTTGGATGGAGACTTCCAGCTTCAAATCTAGGGTGCACGGGAAACCACTCCTCTACGAGGTCGTCCCAATCAATTGTTGTCCAGCGAGCCAGGATTTGAGTGAGTTATCGGGTGACCATTGTACGCTTGCAATTGCCGAAAACCAATAGCATCGTAAGTAACCATTTCCCGTCGAATAACAGCAGCAAGTTAATGGATAAATGACAATAAACAGTCCAAAGCCATCTAGGTTCACATATCTCTAGCCAAAGTGGATAATTATGGAAGAAAACGAGTTGATCATTGAAACTACCTATTTTGATGTAAGGGATTTCGATTAAAATTCAATAGAGGCATCCATGACAAGATATAAGTCAGCAGAAAGCCTTTTGAGAGAATGGTCAGTGTGAAAGATCATACTAGCGGCTGACAAATTGTAGTTTATAGATCATAAACTAGTCGATGTTCTGACTGTTTTACTTAAATTCGTAATCGGATACGCCAGCATTTTTGCGTACTGCAATTGCCATCTGCTCCTCCGCACCTAGGACTACTGCACATCGTTTCCTTAAGCAGTCTGCCAAAGTATTCCCTTACAGGCAGAAATACCTTTACTGTCAAGACAAGGCAAACGGGAATAGCCGTATTTTGCCAGAGGTTGCAAACCTGGGGTTAGGTATGGTTGATTGATGACAACTAGAAAGCCAGAAATAGCACCTCTCTTGTCTTTGTCGTCAGTGTCATTTTGCCTACTGAGTGGCTTCTGGCGGGGCTCCAGACGGAGACCCTGGACATACGGAGACGAGTGTGCCCACCCGAACGGGATCGATGAGCAGAAAACTCACATGGTTGCCGCACTCACCTTTGAGAAAATAGTTTCAAACTCTGAGGAGATGAGGGACGCAGTGACGAGCAGGTTTCGCGCATGATTGGCGGACATATCTCCTTCCTGACGGGCAGCAACGCAATAGAACAGTTTCTCATCATCTTCCTGAGCTCCAGTGGAGATCAAGCTCGTAGCATTACAAAAGATGTTACAGGTTAAAGGCGATGGATGAATAAGAACTATTCCAGTCGAATCCTTCACGTCATCCCGACTGACAGACATGGTCACCGAGAAGTTCCCTGCAGCCAATCGGGTACCTGCAACGGAGATGCCAGCTCGAAAGGCCTGTAGACACCAGGTGAATGAGGCTGGGAGGAAAGTCGGGGGCGACTGCACTGGGGGCGGTGTCGGCGGCGATGCTGGCCTCGATAGACCTTCTTCCTGGAAAACAAATGCGAAACCGGAGGGATTGCGTGGTGACTTGACCGGCGAGGTCACTGCCGAGGACATTGGCCTGCCAGCGGATGGGCCTCTCAAATGCAGCTGAGGTAGAGTGAGCTCAAGGAGGGAGACTGGTGGTGGACTCCGAGAGAGACAGGTTCTGAGCAAATGGGTGGGAAAGGACCCTGACGGAGACGGATGGAGGGTCGGAGGGAACTCCGAGGGACAGAGGAGAATGCTGGAACTTTGAATTTGAATCTGAAGTGAAAGAAGACAAGTTAGTTGGAGATAATTAGTTTCGTACTTCGGACTTAGGGCAGCGAAGAGGCGGGTGAGACTTATGGAGGCAAAGTTTTCTCACGACAGAGAGAGAGAGAGAGAGAGAGCGCGAGAGAGAGAGAAGGCGGTACCTAAAATAGTAAGATTTTAACCTCGTCTGTCATTTAAACTTCCTGCCTCCATCCGAAATACGGAATTTTGTCTCGAAATGGGATACTACCTTTGCATACTTAGCATGAAGCACCGGGAAGACAGCGAAAAAATTTTGGTTTACGCAGTGTGCTATTTCGGTTAACAGCATTAGTTAACTTACTCAAAACGAGTGGAGAGCACTCCAATGTCCAGCAACGGCAGAAAAATATTGCAAGGCTAGAGCTGAAAGAACCTTACACTCACAAACACAAGTATAACACTGATGCAGGAGATTTAGCCCATAACAGGGTGAACGAGCATTCGAATCACTATACACTTCGTCCAGTGGGTTAACTAAGTGAATGGCAATTTTCACTCGATGCGAAACCGCAAAAAATTCCCTTTTGCGGCCCAGTAACAGTCACGGGGCTCAAAACTGGACTTCTACGGCCCTACTACAATCAACGTAGCTTTTTGATGCAGACTTGCACATTTTAATTCCTCAATAAGTAAAAAGTTTACTTCTTTAAATCAGGTACTAATTTGTACTCTAAAGTTGCTGGACGAATAACCTAAATGCGGTCAACGCTCCCTGAAAGCCATGCTTACATGGTTATTACTAACCTTAGTTAGGTAGGAGCCTGTATTTAGTTAGCGACCTTAAAAGTGACAACTTCAATAGTAGGTCTGGAGATCGTACAAGATGCATCCGGTGGTCAGTACGAAAATGGCAGAAGGCAAACGCCTGCATGAAACAGAGAACCAAACTATCCCTACTATAACGAAATACGTAGATGGTTATGCGTAGAAAATGCGGGTGATTTTCGAAAGATATACAGTATGTTCACCATATTCATCGGTTTAGGCGAAAGTCAGTGATAGATCTCATGAAATGTTAACTGAAATGCTGAGGTGCCTTTTCGATTAGGAAGGACTACTTACTTTGAGGTTGTAATATTTATTATTGTGCAACATAATATCAAGATATTTCAGGCACGACAGGATGCCACCCTTTGAACGCAGTTCTGTTCGGTCGCCTATGCAAACCGAACTCGATAAAAAATGATAACTTAAGACGCCTTTCCTCATTCTGTCGATGTAAGATACTCTTATAAATACAACTATATGTTTATGAAAACCCGCCCACTAAATCTTCCCGCTTGTTTTCACTTGATAGAAAATCGAGAATTTCGCACACTTTATTATCGAGAAAGAAGTATATTTCGGCTTTCGAAAGTTAGTAATTATTCAATTTTTCAAGACCGTGCAATGTCCATTTGAGTAGCGTCGTATCTGTTCGTTTATTAATGCTCCATATGAAACCTAAAACGCAGTGAACAGCAGTTGCGAAATTTTGTGAGCACTATAACGTATCACGGGCACGGAGGAATGCTGGATTTTCCTTGCATGGAGCATGTACAGCCTTAGAATGCAAATGATAACCTCAAGTGCAACGGTAGATTAGTTCACGATTAATCAGGAATTGCAAGGCTTTATTTAAACCAAAAGACGCCCTTTCTTCGAGTAGAATAGTTAAAGAAGACGTGATTTGCTACCAACCGAGGACAGTATCGAATATTTTTATGCATGATTTCTATATAATATATTTAAATTTACGAGTGTATAGAAATTCACAAGAAAAAATGCACACTACATATGCAGTCATTAATTTTTAAAAATTAGGGATTTGCAGGCGATTGGGAAAATCTGCATTCAAAGCCGGCATCCTATCATGCTGCAATATTTTCGAATTCTGCTGCAATCCTACTCAAGTAATCCTTCCTACTGCAAATCGCAATTCAGAATGTCGGTTAATATTTCATGAAATTGCTCATTTCATGCATGATGATCCAGCCGAAATTTACCTATTTCTCCCAAAAATGACACCTTACGCATTTGCCAGCTGGCATCGTACGCCTTACGGCCGCGGAAAAAGAGAGTAGTAATTTAATACGGCAGCAAAATGAGGAGTTTTTTCTATTCATATGCAGTTCAGTTCAGTTTTATTATAGGAAAGGTAGACGAACAACTTTGAACTCCATATTTGTTACAACGTAGCTATTAAAAAGAATCGATACATAAGGCAAATTGAAAAGACGTTGTTTACCTAATGACATCCGAAAAGCAAACAGCCTCGGCTGGTCGATAATAATACACTTGAAGGATTACTTACTTATTGTGAGTAGTATGATCTCATGAAATTTGGAGTGGACTGGAAGTGAGATGCTTGATGCACGTCGAGTTTGGCACAAAATGTAATCACAATGACGTACAATTATATAGGGGAAAGGCTGGGTAGAAATGCGCACGTTTAAATGAAGTGGAATTAATAGAGGTTGGTTCTGCCGGTCAAGTTCTCGCAGACATTATGAACAACGTTTAACACTGGCGACGGAGTGGTGGTGATGGTGGTAGTTGCCACGGGGTACACAACAGTCCAGGGGTTGACTTAAGTGGGGTCGTAATACTTCAATTCACCCAAATCGAGAAACCACAGGATATTGACCTGTAGTACTACTATAAAAAACTGAATAATAGGGGAGTGTATTCTATGTGCTCGATTCAACAATTTCAAAATGCTTTCAAGTACCTCTTACATCAGTATTTGAATGCATTTTTATCCCTGCATTTCTGTGCAAGGTTACTTTAAGTCCACGGTCTAGAAGCTTCACCTTGGACTGGATTGAACTTATAACATTGCAGCAAAGGGGTATGCTTGGCAGACTTTGCAATAACCACAGTCAGATATCAACCGTGAGCAAGAATGTCTGGCTCTAGTGCTGTTTACAATGATCCGAGAGGCATGTTTGATTAGGTGGATGGCGCAGAATCCCTAGAAACCGGTGGACGAGGTGGAGAAAAAGAACGACTACTCAGAAAATGATTAGTTGCCTTCCGCAAACAAAACATATCTTTATCGGGGTAAACCAAAAGAGATTTAAAGCAGACAGTTCTGTTAACTCGACGGTATGGTTATCTGCCGGCGTGATTAGACTAGAATGTATTGAACAACAAGGTAGGAGTCTGCAGGGACGTAACCAAGGTTAGACCTTCCTAGAAATGTAAAGATTTGGCAACGTTGAGCTTACGTCGATTTGACAGGCGGAGAAGCAGGATAAACCGGCAGCCAGTCGTTGCGACAGATTTGCGAAAAAGTCCAGGTCAGCGGTAGGTTCGGAGAAATTGGCGAGTGGAAGTGCACTAAGGCCTGTCGCTGACGCAAAAAGAGGACCAGAGGTCGACGGTCGGTCACCCGGTTCGGTCGAGGGACTTTTCATTGGCTGGTGAGAGCTGATAATACTAAAGCTCCCCTGCGAGCTCCCAGAAACCGTTAGGCGGGATCTGGGCTCAATAATCAAGTCCAGTGCTGTTGAGGGAAAGGAAAAATGGAAGCCAGATCAGGTGGCCTGCCAGAATGAATGAGCGAACATGCTCTAATAGCACAAAAGCATAAGACAAACTGGCAATCGAAAAGCGGCCATAAAGAGTCAAGTGTGCCAGGCCTCTCTGTCTGGGACACATGCTTCCCTCGTGAATAAAAGAAAACCGGATTGTGATGTTTCATAATTTAGCGCACAACAAACGTCTGGCAAAAACAGGTAACTGTCATTTTTAAGCGTTTATTAGGTGCCACGACTTTGGTTCTGATATGAAACAAAATTCACCTTAATCTACTTATATAATTTTACTCGGATAGCCCGCTATCCACACTTACAGAACATTACAGAAGATCTCGTGAAATGACAAAGAAAATTATAAAATAATTTTTCAGCTCCAATAAATAACCTAGGTGTTTCTTAATGTTTAATAGCGTGCAGCCGAATCCCACGATACTTCATTTACTTCAGGATGGCGGCTTTTAAATAAACTTCCTTCCGGCCACCTACATAATGTAAAAATGACTATTTAAGTAATACACATTTTTGGTGCTCGAAACGTTTCAAATTAAGAGCTGTTTAGGAGCGTGAAATTTTCATTCATAAAGCATCGCATTTGTCCATTTATAAATGCTGCTTCGAAATTATGAAACATGGTCCACATCCAATGGCAAATTTTATGAGCAGTATGTACCGTCTTTCTCGTACGGTATAGAAATGCATGATGTTCCCTAGGTGGAATGTATGCAGCATGTAGTTTGGAAACCCTAAATGCATGTGTAACGACAGGTGGGGTTTCATATTATTCGGGAGCCGTAAAACGTTTTGAAAACCGAAAAATACAATTTCTTCACGTATAAAATTTGAAAAGATATAATTTGCTACCACATAGGCACAAAAAAGAATATTTTTATGTATTTTTCCTATAAAACATATTTTAATATATAGGGGTTTCAAAAATCAAGGACAAAAAATGCTCGCTTTTAAAAGCGGAAAGAAAGAGGCTTTTTAAAACGCCGGAATCCTGACGTGAAGGAAATATCTTGGGATTAGGTTCTACGATAATAAATATTGCAATTAAACTTCAGTACTTTGTCGTACCGAAATCACATTCCAGAATTTCGGTTGGCATTTCATGGGAAGGACAATCTACTCTAGGACGAGAGCAGCCACTCAGTCGTCCGGGCAGTGATGAGAAGATCAGTGACAAGTAATCAGTCAGGGGACAAAAAAATAAGACGAAAATCCCAAGCGGAAGATGACAATCGGCTAACAGACTGCGTGGAAGACTCACAATTTCGGGCACCTGGATCGAACTAATAAAGACTCAAGCAGCAGTAGCAGCAGCAACAGCAGGCTTCCTCGTCTTCGCAGTCCCATTCTGTTCTCAGAGTGAGTCAAAACAACTAGACATACAATTAGGCGTAGTGATTTGGGGAGCTGAAGCAAGATGACAGTTTTACCATCGCAGGCGATGACGTCTACTGTGTGCTACACAGATTGGGCGCAGTACCCACTAAGTTTTGCGTCAAGCAGATTATAGTAACGCGGACTTGCACAACATCTACAACAGTCTCTCCTCTCTCTCAACCACCTTGCTCCACTGAAGAGACGACTGGAGGTGGGCACAGTGGCTGACAAAGCTAACCAGTTCGTGTACGCGTGTCACACATAAGCTGCTGATTTAGTGTATGCTAGAGACGAAACTTAGAATGGTTTAAGGTCTAACACAGAGAGACACTAATTCTGGTAGGCAAGAGCATCAATTCGTCCAGATAAGCACGTGCACAGGCCCGGATGGGAGGGAACTAACCTGCCGAAGAAGGTGGCGGCGGCCGTACGTCCTGTGTGGTGGAGGGTGGCGGAACTGGTGGTTGAGATTCGTCAGTCTCGCAGACACGCAGCAAGTTAATGAGGCTATCCTGCGTGCGACCAATCCAGTTCAACAGGGCTTTCGAGAGGAGTATATCCACCGACTCGAAAGAGCATATAATTGAGTGCGCACCTGGGAGGAGAAAGCAAACTGGATCACTGATACTTACATGAAACAGAGCAAGCACGCACCAACTTGAATTCCCTTATTTGATATCACATTTTAAAATTCATCAAGACGAAATATATGGGCACATATATAAAATGTTAAATACCCGTTAAATACCCATTGATCTTTCGCATCACTGTTTGCAGAAGACTAATAGCATCATGTATACCATCGCAAGCAGGAGTGCCCGTGACTGAAATCGAAGATTTTTTCAAAACCAAAGAGTGAAATGGTAGGTTCTGGCTCACATACTGTCATCCTTCAGTGCTACCTCAAATCCCAGTTCACATGCCAGAGTTTCGAAACATACTCAGATAATCATTGAGTTACGCCCTCACAACTGTACTACAAGCTCGCTTCTTGATCGGGAATACTCAAGAGTCATGTGACGGTGGCGTGCATCAACTTGTCCATACTTCAGAACAGAAACAAGGAGGAGGCACTCGTCCACCGGGTTACAGGAGAGGATCACCCCGTTGTATTTTGAGGCTGAAGCTAGAGTCCTCGCAGGCAAGGGCATGGCGATCACTTTAGCTCGTTTTTTCGCAGCCATTCGCGCCCGCGTTCTGATTGGTTGCCTGTTACGTTGCGCGTAGGTTTATAAGGCCGCAAAAGACAGCGTGCAATTTTATCGGTTTATTGATTGGACGGGCGATTGCCTGTGCTCGCGCGTCCATGGCCATCAATTCCTGCTGTGATACGCTGCCGAACGGAGGAAATTGGCGACTGACATTGCGTTTATTTTGCTGCTCTATTGATAGCTGCTTTTACTTTATTTAGTATCTTTAGAGGCGTATCCATTGAAACATTTAGACGTCGTATACAGCGACACTATCTTGAATCTTTAAGACGTATTAACGAAAATTTGAGAGAAATGTACCCGTCGAACTCTTCTTCCTCGTCTTTGTCATCTGACAGGGAGTCTTCATCCTCATACGAGGAGTCATATGACTCTTCAACGTCGTCAGCGGTGTCACAAACGCCTGGTGATGAAAAGCCGTCAACGTCTACTGCAGTAGAAGGCGAGTCAACTTTACGGGATGGAATGCGAAAGTGGGCAGTTCGTTAACAATTAGTTCACGTTCATCTGAACAGCCTTCTGAAGCTGATCAAGCCATACTTAACAACGGACTTGCCCTCTGACGCGCAAACACTGTTGGGAGGTGCAGTCAGTACTCCACCCGTAACGGCAATGGGTAGCGGTGAGAACGTTCATTAGGGACTGGTAAGGCAGCTGATTGATAGGTTAAGCAACCGTTACACGCAGTCTGGAGGTGATGAAATAGTAGTGCTTTACAATAGACGGGTTACCCATTCATCGCAAGACTAAAAGAGAGTTTTGGCCTATTTTAGGAAGGATAATGAAACCCTTTTAAGGTATTTGTAATAGGTATTTATTGTGGTTTAGGAAAGCCTTCTGATGTTCAGGCATTCTGCAAACCACTAGTAGAGGGGTTGTTATCGTTAAGCAGATGCGGTTTTCATGTCGAGTCAATCGACAAAACCTTTCAGTTCAGAGTAGCGGTCGTTATATGTGACGCACCGGTTAGAGCTTTTATTAAGAAAATTAAGAAGGTTAACGCTTACTATGGTTGTGAAAGATGTTACGGTAAGGGTGAGTGCGTAGACAAGGTTGTCTACGACAGCGTG
>WEDG01009764.1:0-15687 GCA_017591395.1 Schistocephalus solidus | reverse complement strand
ATGGTCACCAGAAGGATCTCATCCAACAAAGTCAGAATTGATGGTGGTAAGTAAGCTATTGCGGTGAATAGGTGTGAGTTTGTGTGTAGAAATGGTCACCAGAAGGATCTCATCCAACAGAGACAGAATTGAGGGTGGTAAGTAAGCTATTGCGTTGAATAGGGAGGTTTGTTTTGTAGAAATGGTCGTTAAGGACCTCATCCAACAGAGTCAGGAATTAATGGTGGTAAGTAAGCTTTTGCGGTGAATAGGTGTGTTTGAGTGTAGAAATGGTTACCAGAAGAGATCTCATCCAACAGAGACAGAATTGAGAGTGGTAAGTAGGCAAAGTGGCGGTGAATAGGTCGGGTTTGTGCTAGTATAGGGTCATCAGAAGGATCTCATCCAACAGAGCTCGAGTATATGGTGGTAAGTTAGCTATTGCGGTGAATAGGTGGGTTTGTGTGTAGATAATGGTCACCAGAAACATCTCATCCAACAGAGTCAGAATTGAGGGTGGTTAGTAAGCTATTGCGTTGAATAGGTAGGTTTGTTTGTAGAAATGGTCACTCAGAAGGATCTTTCATCAACAGAGTCAGAATTGAGGGTGTGGAAAGTAAGCTGTCTGGCGTTGAATAGGTGTGTTTGTTGTCAGAAATGGTCACCAGTAGGATCTCATCCAACAGAGCTAAGTGACTGGGTGTCAAAGAAGCTATTGCGGAGAATAGGTAGGTTTGTGGTGTAGAAATGGTCACCAGAAGGATCTCATCCAACACAGTGAGAATTGATGGGTGGTAAGTAAAGCTATTGCATTGAATAGGTGCGTTTGTGTGTAATAATGGTCATCAGAAGGATCTCATCCAACAGAGTCAGAATTGAGGGGTGGTAAGTAAGCTATTGCTGTGAATAGGTATATTTGTGTGTAGAAATGGTCACCAGAAGGAATTCATCCAACAGAGTCAGAATTGAGGGTGGTAAGTAAGCTTTTGCGTTGAATAGGTGGGTTTTTTGTAGAAATGGTCACCAGAAGGATCTCATCCAACAGAGACAGAATTGATGGTGGTAAGTAAGCTATTGATGTGAATAGGTAGGTTTGTGTGTAATAATGGTCACCAGAAGGATCTCATCCAACAGAGTCAGAATTGATGGTGGTAAGTAAGCAATTAGGGTGAAAAGGATTGTTTGTGTGTAGAAAGGGTCATCAGAAGGATCTCATCCAACAAAGTCAGAATTGATGGTGGTGAGTAAGCTATTGCAGTGAATAGGTGGGTTTGTGTGTAATAATGGTCACCAGAAACATCTCATCCAACAGAGTCAGAATTGAGGTAGGTAAGTAAGCTGTTGCGTGTAATAGGTAGGTTTGTTTGTAGAAATGGTCACCAGAAGGATCTAATCCAACAGAGTCAGAATTGAGGGTGGAAAGTAAGATAATGCGTTGAATAGGTGTGTTTATTTTTAGAAATGGTCACCAGTAGGATCTCATCCAACAGAGTAAGAATTGATGGTGGTAAGTAAGCTATTGTGGAGAATAGGTGGGTTTGTGTGTAGAAATGATCACCAGAAGGATCTCATCCAACACAGTGAGACTTGATGGTTGTAAGTAAGCTATTGCAGTGAATAAGTGCGTTTGTGTGTAATAATGGTCACCAGAAGGATCTCATCCAACAGAGTCAGAATTGAGGGTGGTAAGTAAGCTATTGCTGTGAATAGGTATATTTGTGTGTAGAAATGGTCACCAGAAGGATCTCATCCAACAGAGTCAGAATTGAGGGTGGTAAGTAAGCTATTGCGTTGAATAGGTGGGTTTGTTTGTAGAAATGGTCACCAGAAGGATCTCATCCAACAGAGACAGAATTGATGGTGGTAAGTAAGCTATTGATTTGAATAGGTAGGTTTGTGTGTAATAATGGTCACCAGAAGGATCTCATCCAACAGAGTCAGAATTGATGGTGGTAAGTAAGCAATTGCGGTGAAAAGTAATGTTTGTGTGTAGAAATGGTCACCAGAAGGATCTCATCCAACAAAGTCAAAATTGATGGTGGTAAGTAAGCTATTGCGGTGAATAGGTGAGTTTGTGTGTAGAAATGGTCACCAGAAGGATCTCATCCAACATAGTCAGAATTGAGGGTGGTAAGAAGGCTATTGCGTTGAATAGGTAGGTTTGTTTGTAGAAATGGTCACCAGAAGGATCTCATCCAATAGAGTCAGAATTGATGGTGGTAAGTTAGCTTTAATGGTGAATAGGTAAGTTTGTGTGTAGAAATGGTCACCAGAAGGATCTCATCCAACAGAGTCAGAATTGAGGGTGGTAAGTAATCTATTGCGTTGAATAGGTAGTTTTGTTTGTAGAAATGGTCACCAGAAGGATCTCATCCAACAGAGTCAGAATTGATGGTGGAAAATAAGCTTTTGCGGTGAAAAGGTGGGTTTGTGTGTAGAAATGGTTACCAGAAGGATCTCATCCAACAGAGTCAGAATTGATGGTGGAAAGTAAGCTATTGCGGTGAATAGGTGAGTTTGTGTGTAGAAATGGTCACCAGAAGGATCTCATCCAACAGAGTCAGAATAAATGGTGGAAAGTAAGCTTTTGCGGTGAAAAGGTGGGTTTGTGTGTAAAAAATGTTAACCAGAAGGATCTCATTCAACAGAGTCAGAATTGATGGTGGTAAGTAAGCTATTGCGGTGAATAGGTGAGTTTGTGTGTAGAAATGGTCACCAGAAGGATCTCATCCAACAAAGTCAGAATTAATGGTGGAATGTAAGCTTTTGCGGTGAAAGAGGTGGGTTTGTGTTTAGAAATGGTTACCAGAAGGATCTCATCCAACAGAGTCATAATTGATGGTGGTAAGTAAGCAATTGCGGTGAAAAGGTATGTTTGTGTTTAGAAATGGTCACCAGAAGGATCTCATCCAACAAAGTCAGAATTGATGGTGGTAAGTAAGCTATTGCGGTGAATAGGTGAGTTTGTGTGTAGAAATGGTCACCAGAAGGATCTCATCCAACATAGTCAGAATTGAGGGTTAAAATAAGGCTATTGCGTTGAATAGGTAAGTTTGTTTGTAGAAATGTTCACCAGAAGCATCTCATCCAATAGAGTCAGAATTGATGGTGGTTAGTAAGCTTTTGCGTTGAATAGGTAAGTTTGTGTGTAGAAATGGTCACCAGAAGGATCTCATCCAACAGAGTCAGAATTGAGGGTGGTAAGTAAGCTATTGCGTTGAATTGGTGGGTTTGTTTGTAGAAATGGTCACCAGAAGGATCTCATCCAACAGAGACAGAATTGATGGTGGTAAGTAAGCTATTGCGTTGAATTGGTGGGTTTTGTTTTGTAGAAATGGTCACCAGAAAGGATCTCATCCAACAGAGACAGAATTGAGGGTGGTAAGTAAGCTATTGCGTTGAATTGGTGGGTTTGTTTGTAGAAATGATCACCAGAAGGATCTCATCCAACACAGTGAGACTTGATGGTTGTAAGTAAGCTATTGCAGTGAATAAGTGCGTTTGTGTGTAATAATGGTCACCAGAAGGATCTCATCCAACAGAGTCAGAATTGAGGGTGGTAAGTAAGCTATTGCTGTGAATAGGTATATTTGTGTGTAGAAATGGTCACCAGAAGGATCTCATCCAACAGAGTCAGAATTGAGGGTGGTAAGTAAGCTATTGCGGTGAATAGGTGAGTTTGTGTGTAGAAATGGTCACCAGAAGGATCTTATCCAACATAGTCAGAATTGAGGGTTAAAAGAAGGCTATTGCGTTGAATAGGTAAGTTTGTTTGTAGAAATGTTCACCAGAAGCATCTCATCCAATAGAGTCAGAATTGATGGTGGTTAGTAAGCTTTTGCGTTGAATAGGTAAGTTTGTGTGTAGAAATGGTCACCAGAAGGATCTCATCCAACAGAGTCAGAATTGAGGGTGGTAAGTAAGCTATTGCGTTGAATTGGTGGGTTTGTTTGTAGAAATGGTCACCAGAAGGATCTCATCCAACAGAGACAGAATTGATGGTGGTAAGTAAGCTATTGCGTTGAATTGGTGGGTTTGTTTGTAGAAATGGTCACCAGAAGGATCTCATCCAACAGAGACAGAATTGAGGGTGGTAAGTAAGCTATTGCGTTGAATTGGTGGGTTTGTTTGTAGAAATGATCACCAGAAGGATCTCATCCAACACAGTGAGACTTGATGGTTGTAAGTAAGCTTTTGCAGTGAATAGGTGCGTTTGTATATAATAATGGTCACCAGAAGGATCTCATCCACCAGAGTCAGAATTGAGGGTGGTTAGTAAGCTATTGCTGTGAATAGGTATATTTGTGTGTAGAAATGGTCACCAGAAGGATCTCATCCAACAGAGTCAGAATTGAGGGTGGTAAGTAAGCTATTGCGTTGAATAGGTGAATTTGTTAGTAGAAATGGTCACCAGAAGGATCTCATACAACAGAGACAGAATTGATGGTGATAAGTAAGCTATTGATGTAAATAGGAAGGTTTGTGTGTAATAATGGTCACCAGAAGGATCTCATCCAACAGAGTCAGAATTGATGGTGGTAAGTAAGCAATTGCGGTGAAAAGTAATGTTTGTGTGTAGAAATGGTCACCAGAAGGATCTTATCCAACAAAGTCAGAATTGATGGTGGTAAGTAAGCTATTGCGGTGAATAGGTGAGTTTGTGTGTAGAAATGGTCACCAGAAGGATCTCATCCAACATAGTCAGAATTGAGGGTGGTAAGAAGGCTATTGCGTTGAATAGGTAGGTTTGTTTGTAGAAATGGTCACCAGAAGGATCTCATCCAATAGAGTCAGAATTGATGGTGGTAAGTAAGCTTTTAGCGGTGAATAGGTAAGTTTGTGTGTAGAAATGGTCACCAGAAGGATCTCATCCAACAGAGTCAGAATTGAGGGTGGTAAGTAATCTATTGCGTTGAATAGGTAGTTTTTGTTTGTAGAAATGGTCACCAGAAGGATCTCATCCAACAGAGTCAGAATTGATGGTGGAAAGTAAGCTTTTGCGGTGAAAAGGTGGGTTTGTGTGTAGAAATGGTTACCAGAAGGATCTCATCCAACAGAGTCAGAATTGATGGTGGGAAAGTAAGCTATTGCGGTGAATAGGTGAGTTTGTGTGTAGAAATGGTCACCAGAAGGATCTCATCCAACAGAGTCAGAATAAATGGTGGAAAGTAAGCTTTTGCGGTGAAAAGGTGGGTTTGTGTGTAAAAATGTTAACCAGAAGGATCTCATTCAACAGAGTCAGAATTGATGGTGGTAAGTAAGCTATTGCGGTGAATAGGTGAGTTTGTGTGTAGAAATGGTCACCAGAAGGATCTCATCCAACAAAGTCAGAATTAATGGTGGAATGTAAGCTTTTGCGGTGAAAAGGTGGGTTTGTGTGTAGAAATGGTTACCAGAAGGATCTCATCCAACAGAGTCAATTGATAAGTGGTAAGCAATTGCGGTGAAAAGGTATGTTTGTGTTTAGAAATGGTCCCGAAGGATCCATCCAACAAAGTCAAAGTGGTGGTAAAGTAAGCTATTGCGGTGAATAGGTGAGTTTGTGTGTAGAAATGGTCACCAGAAGGATCTCATCCAACATAGTCAGAATTGAGGGTTAAAAAGAAGGCTATTGCGTTGAATAGGTAAGTTTGTTTGTAGAAATGTTCCACCAGAAGCATCTCATCCAACAGAGTCAGAATTGATGGGTGGTTAGTAAGCTTTTTGCGTTGAATAGGTATAGTTTGTGTGTAGAAATGGTAACCAGAAGGATCTCATCCAACAGAGTCAGAATTGAGGGTGGTAAGTAAGCTATTGCGTTGAATAGGTGGGTTTGTTTGTAGAAATGGTCACCAGAAGGATCTCATCCAACAGAGACAGAATTGATGGTGGTAAGTAAGCAATTGCGGTGAAAAGGTATGTTTGTGTGTAGAAATGGTCACCAGAAGGATCTCATCCAACAAAGTCAGAAATTGATGGTGGTAAGTAAGCTATTGCGGTGAATAGGTGAGTTTGTGTGTAGAAATGGTCACCAGAAGGATCTCATCCAACAGAGTCAGAATTGAGGTTGGTAAGAAGGCTATTGCATTGAATAGGTATATTTGTTTGTAAAAATGGTCACCAGAAGGATCTCATCCAACAGAGTCAGAATTGATGGTGGTAAGTAAGCTTTTGCGGTGAATAGGTAAGTTTGTGTGTAGAAATGGTCACCAGAAGGATCTCATCCAACAGAGTCAGAATTGAGGGTGGTAAGTAATCTATTGCGTTGAATAGGTAGGTTTGTTTGTAGAAATGGTCACCAGAAGGATCTCATCCAACAGAGTCAGAATTGATGGTGGAAAGTAAGCTTTTGCGGTGAAAAGGTGGGTTTGTGTGTAGAAATGGTAACCAGAAGGATCTCATCCAACAGAGTCAGAATTGATGGTGGTAAGTAAGCTATTGCGGTGAATAGGTGAGTTTGTGTGTAGAAATGGTCACCAGAAGGATCTCATCCAACAGAGTCAGAATTGAGAGTTAAAAGAAGGCTATTGCGTTGAATAGGTAAGTTTGTTTGTAGAAATGTTCACCAGAAGCATCTCATCCAATAGAGTCAGAATTGATGGTGGTTAGTAAGCTTTTGCGTTGAATAGGTAAGTTTGTGTGTAGAAATGGTCACCAGAAGGATCTCATCC
The DNA here is from genome assembly GCA_017591395.1 of Schistocephalus solidus. Taxonomy (NCBI): domain Eukaryota; kingdom Metazoa; phylum Platyhelminthes; class Cestoda; order Diphyllobothriidea; family Diphyllobothriidae; genus Schistocephalus; species Schistocephalus solidus. The sequence goes on along the minus strand of WEDG01009764.1, from coordinate 9,058 downwards.
AACAGAGTCAGAATTGAGGGTGGTAAGTAAGCTATTGCGTTGAATAGGTGGGTTTGTTTGTAGAAATGGTCACCAGAAGGATCTCATCCAACAGAGACAGAATTGATGGTGGTAAGTAAGCAATTGCGGTGAAAAGTTATGTTTGTGTGTAGAAATGGTCACCAGAAGGATCTCATCCAACAGAGTCAAAATTGATGGTGGTAAGTAAGCTATTGCGGTGAATAGGTGAGTTTGTGTGTAGAAATGGTCACCAGAAGGATCTCATCCAACATAGTCAGAATTGAGGGTGGTAAGAAGGCTATTGCGTTGAATAGGTAGGTTTTGTTTTGTAGAAATGGTCACCAGAAGGATCTCATCCAACAGAGTCAGAATTGATGGTGGTAAGTAAGCTTTTATGGTGAATAGGTAAGTTTGTGTGTAGAAATGGTCACCAGAAGGATCTCATCCAACAGAGTCAGAATTGAGGGTGGTAAGTAATCTATTGCGTTGAATAGGTAGTTTTGTTTGTAGAAATGGTCACCAGAAGGATCTCATCCAACAGAGTCAGAATTGATGGTGGAAAGTAAGCTTTTGCGGTGAAAAGGTGGGTTTGTGTGTAGAAATGGTAACCAGAAGGATCTCATCCAACAGAGTCAGAATTGATGGTGGTAAGTAAGCTATTGCGGTGAATAGGTGAGTTTGTGTGTAGAAATGGTCACCAGAAGGATCTCATCCAACAGAGTCAGAATTGAGGGTGGTAAGTAAGCTATTGCGTTGAATAGGTAGGTTTGTTTGTAGAAATGGTCGTTAGAAGGACCTCATCCAACAGAGTCAGAATTAATGGTGGTAAGTAAGCTTTTGCGGTGAATAGGTAGGTTTGTGTGTAGAAATGGTACCCAGAAAGATCTCATCCAACAGAGACAGAATTGATGGTGGTAAGTAGGCAAATGCGGTGAATAGGTGGGTTTGTGTGTAATAATGGTCACCAGAAACATCTCATCCAACAGAGTCAGAATTGAGGGTGGTTAGTAAGCTATTGCGTTGAATAGGTAGGTTTGTTTGTAGAAATGGTCACCAGAAGGATCTTATCCAACAGAGTCAGAATTGAGGGTGGAAAGTAAGCTATTGCGTTGAATAGGTGTGTATGTTATTAGAAATGGTCACCAGTAGGATCTCATCCAACAGGGTAAGAATTGATGGTGTTAAGAAAGCTATTGCGGAGAATAGGTAGGTTTGTGTGTAGAAATGGTCACCAGAAGGATCTCATCCAACACAGTGAGAATTGATGGTGGTAAGTAAGCTATTGCAGTGAATAGGTGCGTTTGTGTGTAATAATGGTCATCAGAAGGATCTCATCCAACAGAGTCAGAATTGAGGGTGGTAAGTAAGCTATTGCTGTGAATAGGTATATTTGTGTGTAGAAATGGTCACCAGAAGGATCTCATCCAACAGAGTCAGAATTGAGGGTGGTAAGTAAGCTATTGCGTTGAATAGGTGGGTTTGTTTGTAGAAATGGTCACCAGAAGGATCTCATCCAACAGAGACAGAATTGATGGTGGTAAGTAAGCTATTGATGTGAATAGGTAGGTTTGTGTGTAATAATGGTCACCAGAAGGATCTCATCCAACAGAGTCAGAATTGATGGTGGTAAGTAAGCAATTGCGGGTGAAATAGGTTGTTTGTGTGTAGAAATGGGTCACCAGAAGGATCTCATCCAACAGAGACAGAATTGATGGTGGTGAGTAAGCTATTGCAGTGAATAGGTGGGTTTGTGTGTAATAATGGTCACCAGAAACATCTCATCCAACAGAGTCAGAATTGAGGGTGGTAAGTAAGCTATTGCGTTGAATAGGTAGGTTTGTTTGTAGAAATGGTCACCAGAAGGATCTAATCCAACAGAGTCAGAATTGAGGGTGGAAAGTAAGCTATTGCGTTGAATAGGTGTGTTTGTTTTTAGAAATGGTCACCAGTAGGATCTCATCCAACAGAGTAAGAATTGATGGTGGTAAGTAAGCTATTGCGGAGAATAGGTGGGTTTGTGTGTAGAAATGGTCACCAGAAGGATCTCATCCAACACAGTGAGACTTGATGGTGGTAAGTAAGCTATTGCAGTGAATAGGTGCGTTTGTGTGTAATAATGGTCACCAGAAGGATCTCATCCAACAGAGTCAGAATTGAGGGTGGTAAGTAAGCTATTGCTGTGAATAGGTATATTTGTGTGTAGAAATGGTCACCAGAAGGATCTCATCCAACAGAGTCAGAATTGAGGGTGGTAAGTAAGCTATTGCGTTGAATAGGTAGTTTTGTGTGTAGAAATGGTCACCAGAAGGATCTCATCCAACAGAGTCAGAATTGATGGTGGTAAGTAAGCTATTGCAGTGAATAGGTGGGTTTGTGTGTAATAATGGTCACCAGAAGGATCTCATCCAACAGAGTCAGAATTGAGGGTGGTAAGTAAGCAATTGCGGTGAAATAGGTGTGTTTGTGTTTAGAAATGGTCACCAGAAGGATCTCATCCAACATAGTCAGAATTGATGGTGGTAAGTAAGCTATTGCGGTGAATAGGTGAGTTTGTGTGTAGAAATGGTCACCAGAAGGATCTCATCCAACAGAGTCAGAATTGAGGTTGGTAAGAAGGCTATTGCATTGAATAGGTAGGTTGTGTTTGTAAAAATGGTCACCAGAAGGATCTCATCCAACAGAGTCAAGAATTGGTTGGTGGTAAGTAAGCTATTGCGGTGAATAGGTAGGGTTTGTGTGTAGAAATGGTCACCAGAAGGATCTCATCCAACAGAGTCAGAATTGAGGGTGGTAAGTAAGCTATTGCGTTGAATAGGTGAGGTTTTTGTGTAGAAATGGTCACCAGAAGGATCTCATCCAACAGAGTCAGAATTGATGGTGGTAAGTAAGCTATTGCGGTGAAAAGGTGGGTTTGTGTGTAGAAATGGTCACCAGAAGGATCTCATCCAACAGAGTCAGAATTGATGGTGGTAAAGTAAGCTATTGCGGTGAATAGGTGAGTTTGTGCGTAGAAATGGTCACCAGAAGGATCTCATCCAACAAAGTCAGAATTGATGGTGGTAAGTAAGCTATTGCGGTGAATAGGTGAGTTTGTGTGTAGAAATGGTCACCAGAAGGATCTCATCCAACAGAGTCAGAATTGATGGTGGTAAGTAAGCTATTGCGGTGAATAGGTGAGTTTGGTGTGTAGAAATGGTCACCAGAAGGATCTCATCCAACAGAGTCAGAATTGATGGTGTTAAGTAAGCTTTGCGGTGAATAGGTGAGTTTGTGTGTAGAAATGGTCACCAGAAGGATCTCATCCAACAGAGACAGAATTGAGGGTGGTAAGTAAGCTATTGCGGTGAATAGGTAGGGTTTGTGTGTAGAAATGGTCACCAGAAAGGATCTCATCCAACAGAGTCAGAATTGATGGTGGTAAGTAGGCTAATGCAGTGAATAGGTAGGTTTGTGTGTAGAAATGGTCACCAGAAGGATCTCATCCAACAGAGTCAGAATTGAGGGTGGTAAGTAAGCTATTGCGTTGAATAGGTAGGTTTGTTTTTAGAAATGGTCACTAGAAGGATCTAACCAACAGAGTCAGAATTGAGGGTGGAAAGTAAGCTATTGCGTTGAATAGTTGTGTTTGTTTTTAGAAATGGTCACCAGTAGGATCTCATCCAACAGAGTAAGAATTGATGGTGGTAAGTAAGCTATTGCGGAGAATAGGTGGGTTTGTGTGTAGAAATGGTCACCAGAAGGATCTCATCCAACACAGTGAGAATTGATGGTGGTAAGTAAGCTATTGCAGTGAATAGGTGCGTTAGTGTGTAATAATGGTCACCAGAAGGATCTCATCCAACAGAGTCAGAATTGAGGTTGGTAAGTAAGCTATTGCTTTGAATAGGTATATTTGTATGTAGAAATGGTCAATAGAAGGATCTCATCCAACAGAGTCAGAATTGATGGTGGTAAGTAAGCTATTGATGTGAATAGGTAGGTTTGTGTGTAATAATGGTCACCAGAAGGATCTCATCCAACAAAGTCAGAATTGATGGTGGTAAGTAAGCTATTGCGGTAAATAGGTGAGTTTGTGTGTAGAAATGGTCACCAGAAGGATCTCATCCAACAAAGTCAGAATTGAGGGTGGTAAGAAGGCTATTGCGTTGAATAGGTAGGTTTGTTTGTAGAAATGGTCACCAGAAGGATCCCATCCAATAGAGTCAGAATTGATGGTGGTAAGTAAGCTTTTGCGGTGAATAGGTAAGTTTGTGTGTAGAAATGGTCACCAGAAGGATCTTATCCAACCGAGTCAGAATTGAGGGTGGTTAGTAATCTATTGCGTTGAATAGGTAGTTTTGTTTGTAGAAATAGTCACCAGAAGGATCTTATCCAACAGAGTCAGAATTGATGGTGGAAAGTAAGCTTTTGCGGTCAAAAGGTGGGTTTGTGTGTAGAAATGGTTACCAGAAATATCTCATCCAACAGAGTCAGAATTGATGGTGGTAAGTTAGCTATTGCGGTGAATAGGCTAGTTTGTGTGTAGAAATGGTCACCAGAAGGATCTCATCCAACAGAGTCAGAAATAATGGCTGAAAGTAAGCTTTTGCGGTGAAAAGGTGGGTTTGTGTGTAGAAATGGTAACCAGAAGGATCTCATCCAACAGAGTCAGAATTGATGGTGGTAAGTAAGCTATTGCGGTGAATAGGTGAGTTTGTGTGTAGAAATGGTCACCAGAAGGATCTCATCCAACAGAGTCAGAATTGAGGGTGGTAAGTAAGCTATTGCGTTGAATAGGTAGGTTTGTTTGTAGAAATGGTCGTTAGAAGGACCTCATCCAACATAGTCAGAATTAATGGTGGTAAGTAAGCTTTTGCGGTGAATATGTAGGTTTGTGTGTAGAAATGGTCACCAGAAAGATCTCATCCAACAGAGACAGAATGGATGGTGGTAAGTAGGCAAATGCGGTGAATAGGTTTGTTTGTGTGTAGAAATCACGAGAAAGTCGTTATCTACAGAAAAGTGAGTGCTGGTCATGTCACAGGGACAAATGCAACAGAGTGCATGATTGGTATTGAGTGGTGGGTAGTGTGAAAAGTCAGAGATCTCATCCAACAATTGAGATTGATGAAGCTATTGCAGTAATAGGTCGTTTGTGTGTAGATAATGGTCACCAGAAGGATCTCATCCAACAGAGTAAGAATTGATGGTGGTAAGTAAGCTATTGCGGAGAATAGGTGGGTTTGTGTGTAGAAATGGTCACCAGAAGGATCTCATCCAACACATTGAGAATTGATGGTGGAATGTAAGCTTTTGCGGTGAAAAGGTGGGTTTGTGTGTAGAAATGGTCACCAGAAGGATCTCATCCAACAGAGTCAGAATTGAGGGTGGTAAGTAAGCTATTGCGTTGAATAGGTGGGTTTGTTTTGTAGAAATGGTCACCAGAAGGATCTCATCCAACAGAGTCAGAATTGATGGTGGTAAGTAAGCTATTGCGGTGAATAGGTGGGTTTGTGTGTAGAAATGGTCACCAGAAGGATCTCATCCAACAGAGTCAGAATTGATGGTGGTAAGTAAGCTATTGCGGTGAATAGGTGTGTTTGTGTGTAGAAATGGTCACCAGAAGGATCTCATCCAACAGAGTCAGAATTGATGGTGGTAAGTAAGCTACGGTGAATAGGTAGTTTGTGTGTAGAAATGGTCACCAGAAGGATCTCATCCAACAGAGTCAGAATTGATGGGTGGTAAGTAAGCTATTGCGGTGAATAGGTAGGTTTGTGTGTAGAAATGGTCACCAGAAAGGATCTCATCCAACAGAGTCAGAATTGATGGTGGTAAGTAAGCATTGCGGTGAATAGGTGAGTTTGTGTGTAGAAATGGTCACCAGAAGGATCTCATCCAACAGAGTCAGAATTGAGGGTGGTAAGTAAGCTATTGCGTTGAATAGGTAGGTTTGTTTGTAGAAATGGTCACCAGAAGGATCTCATCCAACAGAGTCAGAATTGAGGGTGGTAAGTAAGCTATTGCGTTGAATAGGTAGGTTTTGTGTGTAGAAATGGTAACCAGAAAGATCTCATCCAACAGAGTCAGAATTGATGGTGGTAAGTAAGCTATTGCGGTGAATAGGTGAGTTTGTGTGTAGAAATGGTCACCAGAAGGATCTCATCCAACAGAGTCAGAATTGATGGGTGGTAAGTAAGCTATTGCGGTGAATAGGTAGATTTGTGTGTGTAGAAATGGTCACCAGAAGGATCTCATCCAACAGAGTCAGAATTGATGGTGGTAAGTAAGCTATTGCGGTGAATAGGTGGGTTTGTGTGTAGAAATGGTCACCAGAAGGATCTCATCCAACAGAGTCAGAATTGATGGTGGTAAAGTAAGCTATTGCAGTGAATAGGTAGGTTTGTGTGTAGAAATGGTCACCAGAAGGATCTCATCCAACAGAGTCAGAATTGATGGGTGGTAAGTAAGCTATTGCGTGTAGAATAGGTGATGTTTGTGTGTAGAAATGGTCACCAGAAGGATCTCATCCAACAGAGTCAGAATTGATGGTGGTAAGTAAGCTATTGCGGTGAATAGGTGGGTTTGTGTGTAGAAATGGTCACCAGAAGGGATCTCATCCAACCGAGACAGAATTGATGGTGGTAAGTAAGCTATTGCAGTGAATAGGTCAGTTTGTGTGTAGAAATGGTCACCAGAAGGATCTCATCCAACAGAGTCAGAATTGAGGGTGGTAAGTAAGCTATTGCGGTGAATAGGTGTATTTGTGTGTAGAAATGGTCACCAGAAGGATCTCATCCAACAGAGTCAGAATTGATGGTGGTAAGTAAGCTATTGCGGTGAATAGGTGGGTTTTGTGTGTAGAAATGGTCACCAGAAAGGATCTCATCAACAGAGTCAGAATTTGATGGTGGTAAGTAAGCTATTGCGGTGAATAGGTGGGTTTGTGTGTAGAAATGGTCACCAGAAGGATCTCATCCAACAGAGTCAGAATTGATGGTGGTAAGTAAGCTATTGCGGTGAATAGGTAGATTTGTGTGTAGAAATGGTCACCAGAAGGATCTCATCCAACAGAGTCAGAATTGATGGTGGTAAGTAAGCTATTGCGGTGAATAGGTGGGTTTGTGTGTAGAAATGGTCACCAGAAGGATCTCATCCAACAGAGTCAGAATTGATGGTGGTAAGTAAGCTATTGCAGTGAATAGGTGGTTTTGTGTGTAAATAATGGTCACCAGAAAGGATCTCATCCAACAGAGTCAAATTGATGGTTGTAAGTAAGCTGATTGCAGTGAATAGGTGAGTTTTGTGTAGAAATGGTCACCAGAAGGATCTCATCCAACAGAGTCAGAATTGATGGTGTGAAGTGTAAGCTATTGCGTTGAATAGGTGGGTTTGTGTGTAGAAATGGTCACTAGAAGGATCTCATCCAACAGAGTCAGAATTGATGGTGGTAAGTAAGCTATTGCGGTGAATAGGTGAGTTTGTGTGTAGAAATGGTCACCAGAAGGATCTCATCCAAACAGAGTCAGAATTGATGGTGGTAAGTAAGCTATTGCGGTGAATAGGTGGTTTGTGTGTAGAAATGGTCACCAGAAGGATCTCATCCAACAGAGTCAGAATTGATGGTGGTAAGTAAGCTATTGCGGTGAATAGGTAGGGTTTGTGTGTAGAAATGGTCACCAGAAAGGATCTCATCCAACAGAGTCAGAATTGATGGTGGTAAGTAAAAGCTATTGCGGTGAATAGGTGGGTTTTGTGCAGAAATGGTCACCAGAAGGATCTCATCCAACAGAGTCAGAATTGATGGTGGTGAGTAAGCTATTGCGTGAATAGGTGGGTTTGTGTGTAGAAATGGTCACCAGAAGGATCTCATCCAACAGAGTCAGAATTGATGGTGGTAAGTAAGCATATTGCGGTGAATAGGTGGGTTTGTGTGTGAGAAATGGTCACCAGAAGGATCTCTATCCAACAGAGTCAGAATTGATGGTGGTAAAAGTAAGCTATTGCGGTGAAATAGGTGGGTTTGTGTGTAGAAATGGTCACCAGAAGGATCTCATCCAACAGAGTCAGAATTGAGGTGGTAAGTAAGCTATTGCGGTGAATAGGTAGAGTTTGTGTGTAGAAATGGTCACCAGAAGGATCTCATCCAACAGAGTTAGAATTGATGGTGGTAAGTAAGCTATTGCGGTGAATAGGTGGGTTTGTGTGTAGAAATGGTCACCAGAAGGATCTCATCCAACAGAGTCAGAATTGATGGTGGTAAGTAAGCCATTGCGGTGAATAGGTGGGTTTTTTGTGTAGAAATGGTCACCAGAAGGATCTCATCCAACAGAGTCAGAATTGATGGTGGTAAGTAAGCTATTGCTGGTGAATAGGTAGGTTTGTTTGTAGAAATGGTCACCAGAAGGATCTCATCCAACAGAGTCAGAATTGATGGTGGTAAGTAAGCTTTTGCGGTGAATAGGTAGGTTTGTGTGTAGAAATGGTCACCAGAAGGATCTCATCACAACAGAGTCAGAATTGATGGTGGTAAGTAAGCTATTGCGGTGAATAGGTGGGTTTGTGTGTAGATAATGGTCACCAGAAGGATCTCATCCAACAGAGTCAGAATTGATGGTGGTAAGTAAGCTATATGCGGTGAATAGGTGGGTTTGTGTGTAGAAATGGTCACCAGAAGGATCTCATCCAACAGAGTCAGAATTGATGGTGGTAAGTAAGCTATTTGCGGTGAAATAGGTAGGGTTTGTGTGTAGAAATGGTCGCTAGAAAGGATCTCATCCAACAGAGTCAGAATTAATGGTGGTAAAGTAAGCTTTTGCGGGGTGAAAAGGTGGTTTGTGTGTAGAAAATGGTCACCAGAAAAGATCTCATCCAACAGAGTCAGAATTGATGGTGGTAAGAAAGCTATTGCGGTGAATAGGTGGTTTGTATGTAGAAATGGTCACCAGAAGGATCTCATCCAACAGAGTCAGAATTGATGGTGGTAGAGTAAGCTATTGCAGTGAATAGGTGGGGTTTGTGTGTAGAAATGGTCACCAGAAAGGATCTCATCCAACAGAGTCAGAATTGATGGTGGTAA
>WEDG01009763.1:0-19307 GCA_017591395.1 Schistocephalus solidus | reverse complement strand
CTTGAAAATTCACGAGTAAAACTCGATTTTTCCGACGAACCTTCTTTCTTCATTTTCATCTCGGAATGCATACTACCGCAGTTATTATATATATATATATATATATCAAAGACGTTATACCATACTTCCGACATAGATACTAGCTAAAAAGCCTAGACACGTGTTTTGGCCGATGTTTCTCATGCTGTGTGACACAGCAACGAGGGGTTCGGCTCCTCAGTGGGTCCCCCAGCGTTCTCTGTGCGGTTTCTGGTATATGTACTCCAGAGAATAATCGGGTTAATATATATATATATATATATATATATATATATATATATTGGTTGCCTGTTCGTGACCTTTGCCACCCATACGGAGCTTGTTTGCTTCGGGAAGCCACTAGATCGGTGTGCGCCTATTCCTGTTTGAATAAATACCCGATCTGCAGCGACAGAGAATGACAGGGTGGTGAGGCACTGATGAACTTCGGTCTCGATGAAGTGCTTATGACCCATCTGCTCGACCCAGTGTGTGGACTGTCTGCGCCGTACTCGAGCGCGTCTTTGTGTTTCCAGTCCCAGCTGGTAGTCAGGGTTATGATTGGCTGAATGAAGGCAGAATAAGCCCGAAACAGACTGTATCAATCTACCTATTTTCGCTGTCGTGTCTCCTCTCTGCAATATATATATATATATAGGTCGCGAGTTCGAATCCCAGGTGTGCAACATTTGGGATTGGGTATGACTGGCTGATGACGGCTAATAAGCCAGAAATGGCCATTCCGGACTCCCTTGTCTTTGTCGGTTCCACCTTATCAACATATGCTACACGTCGCTATGCAACCGCCTGCGAGGGCTCTAGTCTGAGCTCCAGGGCACAAAGGAACATGCATGTTCCATTGTGCCCTGGAGCTCAGACTAGAGCTCCTGCTAGCATATATATATATCTAGCTATATATATATATATATATATATATGTAAATGAAATATCGGCATCCCACGAAATTTAATCAAATTAAGCTGAAGTTCTTCGGGAAAAGAAATAACTTAATTGTGTAAATTTTTCGAGTATGTTACCCCTGTTCGTCTTCAGACAAATGGGAAATGTAGACAAAGCAGGTAACTTAAAACAATGCGTAACGCAAAATTTTGCGTTTGGCTCAATTTTGAGCCAATATATATCCAGTGTTTTAATGTATCCGGTCGATTGTGACTTTGTTCGCTTCTACTTGACCCTGAGAAATTTTTGATTGGCATCCAAATTGATATGCCTGTTAATGCATGACTCGTCTGAATGCATTGTCTCCAGTACTTAGCGACCCTTTCTTGTTGGGCTGGCGCCAACAAGGTGGGTATTCTCCCATGCAAATAGGGGTCCTGTGTCTAGTGTGGGCATGGCTACCTGAGATAAGGGGTCTTGTCTACTCACCGCTAACTGATGTTCGTGTAAAGGGGTGGATAGAGATTTTCCGGTTTGGCCAAAATAGACTGCATTACAAGTGGTACACGGTATTTTGTAGACAACTTCTTTTCTGTTGAAATAGACAACCCTGCCCTTAGAGAGTACAATTTGGGCGCGCAAATTTGTTGTAGGTTTGTGGCCTATTTGTAGCTGGTGTTTATTGAGCTGTATTTTGACGAGCTCAGATACATTCTTTATATCCGGGAGGGATCACCAGTTTGTTGCTTTTGACGCTTGAGAGGTCATAACTCGAGAAATAACATGTTCTTTAAACTGTTGTTGTCACATGTATCGATGGACAAAGTCAGGAATATATCCATTTTGGGAAAATAGTTTGAAAACGTATTTCATTTCCGCTCGATATGTTTCTTCCTTGGTACAGTGAGTTTTTGCTCGACATAGCAAAATGCTAACAGAGCTCCATTTTTGTGAAATGGGGTGGTTACTTCCAAAACGAAAGCCGACCTCGGAGTATGTATCTTTACGATAGACTGAGGTATGTAGCGTTCCCTCTGTCTGCCTGTGAACGAGGACATTTAAGAACGGTAGTCGTTCATCCTGCCCAAGCAGTATTTCTTAAGCAATCAGTGTAGAATCCACCAGATGACTATTCGGTACAATTACCTTATAGAGGATTTCGGCAGAGTTGAATAATTCGTTTGCCCCACTTGTGAAAAACTTGGTGGCAGTCAGCTTACTGTATCAGAATTGGTGTATTCCATACGTTGTAGTAGGCTGGGTGGGTAACTTGACCCACGTGTGATTAAACTTACGGCTCCCGGTGGGGCCTCGTAGCTTAGTTGGCTAGAGCGTTGGCCGTACTAAAATCCTTTTCCCTTTGCTGGCGTGGATTCGAATCTCAACGAGGTGGGTCAAATTTATAACGCGGTCAATCTGCTGAGCTTTAATGGATTTCGGTTCTAATGTTTATTGAAACTTTCAAACAAAAACCTCAAAAAGGTTTTTACCTAAGAAATTGTTTCAAGTTCACAAATCCGTTGTGAGATAATTTTTGAAAAATAGTTAGCGCTAAATACGTTCACTTGCTGGAACTTTCATAGGCATTTTAGAGGACTTTCCACTCCTTGCCTTGACTTTCAAAAATCTTCCCGATAAATATTCTTGTTCTGTTTTAGCTGTTAACCTGGCAAATCCCTTTGAAGGTTAGTTGTTCAGCATGCCGGCTTCATTACGATTTATATAGAGACGCAACCGTTCAGCTTCCTGCAAACGAGTACGGGCAGATTCACGGTTCACTACACCATCCAGTACGCAACAGCCGACGCCACTATCAGCGCGCTACTCCTAGATCTGCCCGATGTAATCATTTTTCATGTTAAGAAAATTGACCAACTTGAGGACCTACTAACTGTGGTATGTTTTGCTTGCTTTACCCTAGCTTAATTCCTTCTCTTAGGCCGAAAGAATGAACGTGCTGATGCCACCGATACGCTGGCTTATTTTAAATGGTGTAAGTTCTTCGAATTTTATGTACTTCAAGGAGAATTACTAATAACTAGAAGGAAGTTGGAAATGTAGGAGTGGAGACGCTTCAGGGTGAGAGGCTTCGTAAAAAGTGCAATTTAAGTCTTCATCTCACGGCCCATCCTACGCGGTGGATATAAGCAATGGTTCCCTTCACACTTTTGCACTTAGGATTGATGGAAATCGTTTAGAGCTTGGAGGTCAGTATCCATTGTCGAATACAACTGATGGAAGATAGTCGCTTCCAAAAGAAAGTATCACTTAATCACGGCGTATCCCACACTTGCAAACTCGCCTATTTCGGGAAAAGAATTCCAGCAGGTTTGTGTAGATAGATCCATTTTTAGGGGAGGAAGTAGAAGGTGAAAACCCTTAGAGGGAAGCAGACTGTTTCATACAATTCATTAGTATAAGTTCGAGAAAACAAGAAGGGTCTAAATGATTAATCCGAACTTATATAAGCTCACTCAATATTGTAGTCCCGCTGCTGAAATCTAAAAGGATGTAGGGTCATCATTTCAATTTGTGATTTTACCATATAATTTATTCATGTCATTGATAAAACTTTCAAGTTCTGATTCAGTCACCGAATTCCACGCCTGCTAAATAACCTCTCTCAGTTGAATCCCCCAACCGCTAAGTCCAACTGTTTCACCATTCAGGCCTAGAAAATAATCCTTATTAATTTTATCCGACTGAAAATCGGGCCTCAGAGACCGCTAAGTCATCGTATTCCTTTGTTGATATCCTATACACGGTTCCGTCCTCTGAGTCGTGCATTCGTTATAGGCATCTCCTTAAAACACTACTACTTTTCTGTTGTATCGACAAGGACATTGCAGTGAGCGTGTGCCTCCAGGCAGAACGGAATGAGTGAGTTCCGTTAGTGATCGGTGAGCGTTCGTCAACGAATGTCCATATTCCCGATGCAAACCGGCAAGACAACGAGCCCGTTGCTTAATGATTAGTGTTGGACTTCTATAAGTTGATGAATGCTCACCGATCGCTAACAAAACTCACTCGTTCCGCTCTGCCTTGAGGTTCCCTCTTGAGCCAACGGCTGCACAGCTACCAGTAGTACAATAGGCAAATGAATATTGTTGGCAAAGACAAAGAAGACTGGAATTACCCGAGGATTGAACCCGCAACCCGTTGAGCAGAAGTCCAACGCTCTAACCATCGAGCCTCGGGGTTTTTTATGACTGCCTGATGACGACTAATGAACCAGCAATGGCCCATCCAGTCTTCCTTAGCTGACTTTACTACGGCTAGCCACTGTGTGTGCTGCGGGAGCTCGAGTGAGCCCCTAAGGCCGAACGGGTGGATTGAGTTCCGTCAGCGATCGATTAGCGTTCGTCAAGAAACATCATTTTTAACCTTTTTTGACAGCGAAAACTCCCCAGCCCATCACACCATCAACTCCACATGTCCGGCTACTGCATGTATCGGTTGCAGCACTCAAGTCAGGTCAGTGACAATCTAAAACTTACGGGCATACAAATTAACTAACTTTTCATTGGAGAAGACCACCGGATGCCACTGATTCTTTCAAGTGTTGCAATATTACACGCAACGTATTCGTCTTCTCGGGACTAGGATCTCCACTCTCCTGGGGACCTGGCACCAATTTCCAGGGAGGCTCGGATTAGTGTAACTGTTAGGATTAGTGTCCTGTTTAGAGTTAGGGTCAAGACGGGGGTTAGTTAAGTTGAGACTTCAGGTAAAGATTAAACTTAAGTCTAGGGTTGAGAGTAAGGTTAGGGTTAGAGGTTAGTTTACCTGTAGGGTAGGTATTATGGCTTGCTAACGTTTAACTTTTGGAATTTTTCGCTAGGCCGCCTACTCGTGTCTTGCCTTTTTCCGTTTGGTATTTCGCCAAGGTTAACTTTTGTCAAAAATTCGTATGAACGCGAAATTTTGACTTTTTTGCGATTTAGAGTTAGTTCAGTACAGCACCGCCTACTCGCACTGGTCACTCGTCTTTTCGTGTCTTCAATAGAGTCCTCATCAGACTTAAGGTACTTACACGGTTCGTAATTTAAGCAATGAATCGAACGGGGTTTCAGTAAATAGATGTCTATGCTATAGCAATCTAGCAGTTGGAATAACTAAATGTAGCAGGAGGCGTAATTATGAGAATGAAATTCGGTCAGACTTGAAACTTCCGTGCATTCTCAGGTATTCTGCACCATCGAACTGTCATGTTGAACGTTAGCTGACAAGACACAGGAACAGGAAACCACTGGTAGTACGGGTAGCCTTGCAATATTTCAGGAAGTAAAAATATTCCCCTACCTTAACACTAGCCTTCACTCTAGGCTTAGCATAAACTCTCACCCTAACCTCAACATTAACATTAGTATCCCTCGAAATAAGCACAACTCCCGCGAATAGGTGGGTGGTTCCGGTTAACGTGTTTTCGCCATTATTTACTCATCAAACGATAGGTGCAATCATTTCCGGAACGTCTCAAGGACGAAAGCGAAATTGTAGTGACACTACTCCATGCTTCTTTTGTGACAGTATGCCTCTGTCTGACACACAGTTGCGCGAACGCAGCAGCAGCAGCCCTCATGACATTCTAGAGCTCTGGTTATGATGCCCCTGAAATAGAGGCTCTGTCTGGAGTTCGAATAATCACAGATACCCACACCGGCCAATCATATTTAAAGCTGATAAAGACATGCTCTCGCTCATGACGCTCTGACTCCTATACGGCGGCGTAACCGGATGTGCGTTGCTCGTCCAGGTGCCAACGTTATGCTTCTTTCGTTCCTTGCAGAATACGGTACTCTCGCTACTGGCGTCCAAATCCTCCTCTTCCTATTCTTCACCTCGCTTAAAGGGCTTGGTGGTTAGGATCTTTCCATGGTGCTGTGATAAGCTCACCTTTAGCCTTGACCGTACAATTATGATTTTGGACTACAGGTGCATGTTGCTTGCAGCCGAGCGCAAGAGTAAGTACCTACACCAGTTTGCTACGTGGTTGACAAACCAAAGTAAATGCCGTCTTTCAAAAATAATTTGGCTACGGGTTCTTCATAGTTGATGTTCTTAAATAGACTGTTTCCCGATAGTTTTTGGTCATTGGAAAAACTGAGGTTAACTCACGACTGCCGAATGGCTCAAAAGATCGTAAACTTACTTTGAAGGATGCTACCTCATATGATGCTGCTGGCTCCTCGACGAACGGTAAATTAGTTCACTGAACTAGACTCTCGATTGTGTCCAGCTAATTTGGAAGTCGTGGATTAATTCTAGGATTTGTTTTTCACTGTAGGGCCTAACTCTTTCACAATTCAAACTAAATAAACCCTTGACGAACATTTTTATTGTGGAGCTGGCGACAAATGGGCGACCTGCTGCCTGTCCGGAGCTGAGTGCTGTATCGAAACCCTACACGCCATCTGACCTCATTTTTTGCGACATGGCCAAGTGGGGACTCTACAAACTCCATGGAATACTCAATCAAAGCACTCCGGTAGGTATTTGTTTTACGCAAATGTAGAAAAGGCATATTTTTGTGCGAATGTCTCATGTTTCTGTTTGGGAGGTCAAGTCTCGTATATGGCACGCGCAGACGAGGCCATTATGATATCAACCACTGTGCCCATTCCCCACACCAGACTCGGACAGTGAATGGGGCCTGTTTACTGGGCAAAGAAAGTGAGGTCAACAGCTCAACGCATGTTCCTCACCATGAAAAATCTAAAGCGCCTGAAGCTATCGCGGTACACTATAGGCCGTGGCGTGGAAGGTTGCCAACTGACGGGATAATTTGGACCACGCAGCCAGCCCACTCTGTGTTTGTGTGAAGTGGTCGACTGGTGGGCTGCAATGGTTCCTTCTTAATGTGGCTTCCATAGCAATCCCGCACAGGTGAGATCCGAGCCACTCACTCTCTTTTGTGTGGAATCCTGGTATTTGTGTTTGGGAGCAGGCCGTGTAAACGAGATCATTCGCTGTGCCCACCCCTGTGCCTATCGCCCGCACCCAACAACTAACAGTTTTAAATGATAGCAGACCTGCGCAGCATCTACCGCACCCTCTCTTCCATTACCCGCCTGTGCCCGGTGTCAAGACAGACGCCAGAAGACCGGAGGCGTGGTCGGACGCAGGTGAATCATATTCCACAGAGTGGGAGAGAGTGGCTGGCGCGGCATGAGCTTGCGCCTACGTGCGCCACCATGCCCCCCCATGTTCAGAATTTGCTATGGGAGCTCAACCATGCCCTGATCTGCTCCCTCTCGTGTTGGTCCAGCGCATCTGCCATGCGGCCGGTCGGGCGGGGTGCTCGACCGGTGGACTGGAAGTCAGGCTGCAAATGGCTCCTGATTAATGTGGCCCCCTATTTCACTCTCACCCGTTGGATCCGGAGCCGGGTGTGGCGACTCGCCTAGGGCGGCTCCGGTCGCGCCAGTCACCTGCACCTCCTCCGCCTCGGTCATCTTGACTTGTCATGACAGCGAGTTCAGGTGGGGAGTAGGCCAGAGTGCTGTAAAGGCAATGCACTTCTGCTATCACTATAATCTAATTCACATGCTGGTCACCGTCTCGCGCCACCTTTCTATGGGGCACACGGTGGACCTCGTCGAACCTGACTCTCAAGTTTTTCGTATTTATCAAAGCAGTAGGTAACCTGATATAGCAGGTGGAAACCTGGTTGTGTGCAGTACACGCAGATCAGCTTTCCACTCATGCTTTCTTATCATTCTTTGCAACTGTTTCAGGTTCAACGTTTGAACCTTCATTTAGACGGTTATCGCCACACGACAGTCTCTCGACGACCTCTGATTCGGGTCTGGCAATCAAAATAGAAATGGTTAGGCCACCTGTATTACGGGAACGTGGCTACTGTTGTTTTTTCTTTCCTGTTTCTGACTTTGCATGCGAGAGTTCGAAAAATGCTGCAATAAGCGTTTCCAGTGCGACGGAGTTTAAAATCTTTTGGATTCCGGGAGCAGGATGGAGTCACGACCTTTCAAGCGACAAGTGTGCGCGACTACCCATGACGCAGCAGTTCAAAGCCGGCTGCGAGTGCACGTGTGCTGCATCATCGTGCACTTTGCACACGCGTGTGCTCCAATCAACGGACGACCGATAATTTGAGATTTCGAGGGTTAGCGCATATGAAAACAGCCAATCCACGACGAATACGCCTGGTGAGTTTTTAGAACACTTAGCTGCCGAATATAGGCCTCAAAGCGGGTCGTGTTTTGATATGCGGAATCACGACGAGGCTTAATCGTTAATCGGCTTTTGAAGATTCCGCGCGAGTCCATTCCTACTGCGGTGTAAGTGGGTATTGTACGCCCTAAACGTAGACCTGGCTGCTAGGCTTGACAGTCCATTGGTTCATCGTAAGAGGGAAAGAAGAGTGATGCCGACACTGGGTAGTTCATCATTTTAATAAATCTGGCGTGACGTGTCAAAAGTCAGGTTTTAGAAGGTTACCACATCGTGAAACAACACGGTATTTCTCGAGACTGAGAGCCAGTTTGTATTAGTTAATCCTCAGTGTTGTCTTTGTGACACCCTCACGCATATGACCTTCCAAGCAGCCCTTACGAAAGCCAGGTGCATGCTTTGTATAGCATGCATAAGCGGGCTGTCTTATTGACATTGTTTTACATCGCAGCCAGGTGGATGGTAGAGGAGATAGGGCAGTGGTAGATATTGCACGCATCTGCCTGATCATATGGCAGTTCGATCGTCGTATTCAGACTAAGTCTACCGTATACTAAAACAGCAGGGATGGTTCAGGGACGGTGACTAGTGCTGGATTATAGTGGGGAGTATACTTATACTGCACCTACCTCACTCTCTGTTAAACTCCACCCATTTGGGCCCCCTGTATCAAGACAGAGTCAAGAAGACCAGATATGGGAGAGGACGCAGGCCCACGCACGGCTCGGATTCTAGCTGAACGAGAGTGCCATAAAGTTCATTGCAACCTGGCTCTCGGTTCACCAGTCAGCCAATCCGCCCAAACACACACTGGGCTGGACCACGTGGTCTGAGTTATCCCGTCAGCTGGCAACCTTCCAAGCCACGGCTTTTAGTGCGCTGTTATAGTTTCAAGCACGTCAGATTGTTTATAATAAGGAAAATGCCCTGAGCCGTCAAAGTCCCTCTCTCCCCACCCCCAGAATCAAGCCAGCGTCCGAGACAGTCAGTTGCGGGAGGGCGCAGCGGCTGACAGTGCCGGTGAACCCATCTGCGCGCGCCACCTGGCCCCTTGACATTCACACCCAGGTTTGCCATCTGACTCCCAGTCCACTGGTCAGCGTAAGCTCCCGGTGCGGCTTCCACTCCGTTCGCGCTGGTCGAACTGTCAGGCGTCGGATAACTTCTTTTTAGCTTTGACGCTCTCGATGTCGGGTTGAAACAGCTTTACTTTTGCTCCAAAAGCTGTCCCTTCCCCTAAGGGTGAGATCCGGGTGTATTCACCTGCGGAGGATTTGGGAGGTGAGGGGAAGGAATCGGGGCGACCGAGCGACTGCATGTGGGTCCACCATGCGCTACTATCCAGAAGTTTAGGTATGCTCTCTGACGCACTGAATTTAGTGGTTCTTCAGCGAAAAAGAAGGCAGTCTTTGCAAAACGACGTGTACATAAATACGTCTAAGGGTGATATAGAACGTGACGGTTTTAGTCACTCACGTGATTTAAGTAGAATGCTTAAAGAAAACAACATTAACAACTTTGGTAAGCAGAGCTTCTATTTTGTCCTCGGAATTTGTAGGCGGGTAATTATTTGGTCCGACTGCAGAAAGCCTGTTTCTTCCTTCTTACTACTTACAGAAACAAGCAAACCTGCATAAATGCGGATAAGCCAAAATTTCTGTTACTCCGAAGAAATGGATACGATGTTAATTTAAAAGGAATGGGCGGACTGAACACTGTCGAATTATCTGGTCTTTTCTGATCTCAAACCTGGGCAAAATTTGTTTTGTCTGCGGAGTAAAAACAAACTTTTTTTGCAAGAAATTTAACGTCATTGTGGTCATATCCGGCAATAATGCTAGATTTAATTCTCATACCGATGTTGCCGGGGTAAATGAAGGAAATATTGGGAAAAATAAGACTCTCATGGAGGTATTTGAAAATTATTGATGCAGTTCCGACGAAGATGTACCCTCCCCCCTGCAGTGCTGTGAACGTACAGAGTACACTAGACTAATTGACGCTTAATTGTGTAAATGTAATGCATACATCCCAGAAACGTGCCCCAACCACTTGCCCTTTTAGGAGATGTCCAGTGGAACAAATATCTAGTTCCATCAACATTTTCATGACTCGTTTCACGAAGGATCTAAAGGTCTCTTCTCAAAAGCGCTGATGGAAAACAACGGAAGTGTGCTGAGTTGACATACACGTCCGTTAACCCAAACTGGGCCCCGTTAACGGCACATACGTAAATGCTTTCCATCCGGTAATTAATTGTTACTTGCTGTGTCATGGCACACTGTAATCCGATTGCGGCCTCCATCTAATGAGGACACGTTGACCGCTTTCACTCTAAACAGCTGACTTTGTAGAGCCCTCTGCAGTCCACGACAAGACACAAACAGCGAGGAGCCTTTATTTTCCGCGTTCCCAGAAGCCTACATGGGTTAATTCTGCGTGCCGCAGGATTCCCAGTTTGAAGGCAAAGAACATCGATGTTGACTTTCAGCAGATAAATATACTTTTTCTTAATAGACTCGTCCTTTCTGCCTTCGGGGACTTCTTCTAAGTCGCATTCGAGTTTTTGTTAAATACCCTTTGCAAAAGCAGGATTCTGCGTATGGGCTCATCTTTTTACTTAGTCAACGAAGTCGGTTTATGGACCAATTATTTTTAATTCTGCTTAAAACTGGAAAAATCCATAAATCGACATCCTGGATGTACATCAACTGTTCATCTCTCAATTTCCATTCCGTAAGGGGCTCACTTTCAGCCATGTGTAATTCTTCTGCTGGGCAAGTTCTTTCTGCTTCACGAGACCGCCTCCCGCTGTTCGGTCGCTCAGAACGCATTGCAAGACTGCGATAGGAGGCACCGTTTTCCTCTTTAGCATTCAGGTGAGAGTGTCTTTCACCAGTCGGTCACCAAGCGAGTGCTTCTCAAGGCCTCAGATAGGAATCTCAAGGAAAAATGTGACAAGTCTGTCTCTTAATCTGATCTGTGAATCGCATTTTTCCGCACAATTATTATTCCCAGGTCAACCGACAGCACAGGTACCTGTGATTCAGTGGCGGAGCTTTTGGCTACGAAAACGCCTCGAAACTGAAATCAGGAGTTCGAATCCCAGATTCGGAAAAATCAGAATAGGGTCATGGCTAGCTAATGAGTCCGAATAAGCCATAAAGGGTCATTTTACCCTTTCTGGTCTTCTTCTATGCTTCTTCTCACAATAGAATGGACGGCATGTACTCAGGTGGTCGCACAATGACTGATAAAGTTTCGGATCCAATTGCCAACAGAAAATACGTTCCAATGTCATTTTAACGGA
Organism: Schistocephalus solidus; assembly: GCA_017591395.1. Taxonomy (NCBI): domain Eukaryota; kingdom Metazoa; phylum Platyhelminthes; class Cestoda; order Diphyllobothriidea; family Diphyllobothriidae; genus Schistocephalus; species Schistocephalus solidus. Next base: position 7,885 of record WEDG01009763.1, on the reverse strand, counting down.
CCTGAATGAGTTTTTGATTGGCAGGTGACGACAAATAAGTGTGAAGGTGAATATTTTGCAAGATTTTTGGATATTTTGAGCCCTTCCCCCTGATAGCTATACCACCGCCTGCAAGATCTCTAGGTTTGCTCCATGTTCCGAGTTGCAGAGTTTACATTTCTTCGAAAAACTGGCCCATGTTTGGCTTGCAGGCCTATCATCCCTGGGGAAATTAGGCGGCAACCTTCAGTCCACTTTATGCGTGCCTTTTTGCTTGAATATCGCCATGTATTATTTTCATGACCAAATTATTGTCCCTGAAATTCCCATGTCTTTTACGAGACTACCTTATGCTCTCGTCCACTGAAGCTAACAATGCGTTCCGCCTCGCTTACAGAGACCCCAAACTTTGCGATTTGTTGTTCATTGAAAATGTAACAGCAGGGGTGCGAACCGAACAAAGAGCATGACAACGAAGGACAGCCTATGCTAATGGGCATAGAGAATTACTCCTGATGAATATATTTTTGTGACATTTCCTTGAGCACAGTGTGAGCTTTGCCACAGTGAAAAAGTCACGTTAACGACTTCGAAAGTTAGCGAGTGAGCTACAGGATGTGGTATTTTCTGGCGCTTCACCCTGAAACTGACCTGCTTATTTCCATTTTAACAGGTTCAACCAAAAGATTTCGCTACGTCATCGAAAATCACTCAAGCTGGCAATACCTTTACTCCAAAAAGTGGGTCTTCTGGGTGTACACGCAAGCCACCTTCAATGCAACTTCTCGGTGAGGGGTTTATTTGCAAGCCTGCTGGATTTCGACTTTTGTACCGTAATACAGTTTGTAATTTTTAGATATGAAATATAGACCTAAAGTGGAAATATTTTTGGTTCCTTTTAGGACAAGTATATAATCATAGACACCAATGGCCAGTTGCGGTAAAAGTCTACCCAATCTGAAGACCGACCCAACGTTTTTGACCAATTGCTCGATGCGGCGCGGCAATCGACGTTTAGAATTGGTATCAGACGGGTAATCCTTTGACTCTCACATCTGTAATGTAGTCTGTACAAACCGAAATTTAAGTATCCTGCTTTGCTGGCCGTTTCCGATAAGAAAGAAAAACATTGATTCATCAACTCCGCTTTTAGTTCTTTTGACGGAAAAACTAACCATGTGCCTTTTGATTTCCCTAGTTCCACAGCGTACGATGCTACGGAAAAAAAGTTATCAACATGTAAAAACATTGTAAACCTATAGGTTTGTCTTGCTGTATGTTCACTTGGACAGAAGAATTTATATGGAACAAACTACCTATGAAACATATAAGTAGTATAATAATGAACATTTAAAAATCAGCCGGAATACGGAATACGGTATCCTGCATCAAAAATATTTAGTGCAACAAATCTGCAAAGTGGTTTCCGAAAAAGCCGCAAGCAGCATGTTTAGTAGCGTGCAACATTAAGTGAATTTTTACAAGGGGACACTTGACGTTCCTCCTCGCCACAATCCCACCGAATTTTAGAGGAAAGTCCTCGCAAGTCAATACTGCTGGCCAGGTCAAATAAGTCCCCGAATGCAAGGCAAGACTCCTTAACCCCAGTTTACCAACCGTATTTATCAGCCCCTCGTAGAGGCCGAGATGAAATAGCGTTGTTCTTAAGGCAGTGAGCCTTTACACGCCGGTCTCGGAAGTCGGTTGTCCGTTCGTGAACATGCCACCCATACGGATTTTTTTGCTTCGGGGAACCAATAGATCGGTGTACGCCTATTCCTGTTTGGAATAAATTCCAGTCTGCAGCGACAGAGAATGACAGATGGTGAGGCACTGATGAACTTCGGTTCGATGAAGTACTTATGACCCAATCTGCTAGACGAAGTGTTTGGACTGTCCGCGCCGTACTCGAGCGCATTTTGTGTTTCAGTCCCAGCTGGTAGTCAGGGGTTATGATTGGCTTGAATGAAGACAGAATAAGCCCGAAACAGACTGTATCAATCTACCCATATTCTCTGTCGTGTCTCCTCTCTGCAATTATAAACTTGGCCGACTTCGGCCTGGTAATTGGTTGCCTGTTCGTGACCTTTGCCACCCATACGGAGCTTGTTTGCTTCGGGAAGCCACTAGATCAGTGTGCGCCTATTCCTGTTTGAATAAATACCCGATCTGCAGCGACAGAGAATGACAGGTGGTGAGGCACTGATGAACTGCGGTTCGATGAAGTGCTTATGACCCATCTGCTAGACCCAGTGTGTGGACTGTCTGCACCGTACTCGAGCGCATGTTTGTGTTTCCAGTCCCAGCTGGTAGTCAGGGTTATGATTTGGCTGAAACGAAGACAGAATAAGCCCGAAACAGACTGTATCAATCTACCCATATTCTCTGTCGTGTCTCCTCTCGCAATTATAACTTGGCCGACTTCGGCCACTAAGTGGTTGCCTGTTCGTGACCTTTGCCACCCATGCGGAGCTTGTTTGCTTCGGGAAGCCACTAGATCGGTGTGCGCCTATTCCTGTTTGAATATATATATATATATATATACATATATATATATATATATATATATATATATATATATATATATGCATATATACCAAAAATAGGTTAAAACATTCTTTTTAGGCTTGCGATTATTGGGTAACCCATCAAGTGCAAGCCACACAACTACTTCATCACCCAAAGACTGTGTGTAAATTTGACTTAACTAACCATTCCGTTGCCTTACGAGTCCAAAATAAACGCTACTCATTGCAGTTACGGGTGGAGTAATGGCTGAACCCCCCAACGGTGCTCGTGCGTCCGAGAGCAGGTCCGTAGTTAAGTATGGTTTGATTGGCTTTAAAAGGCTGCTTCGATTAATGTGCGCCAATTGTGCTGCCCACTTTCACATTCCGTCATGTAACGTTGGCTCACCTTCTGCAGTTGCAGTAGACGTAGATGCAGAAGATGTTTCATCACCACGCATTTATGACTTGGATGACGATGTGAAGAAGTTATATGATTCGTTGTAAGAGGATAAGGACTATCTGTCAGATAACCAACTGTCAGATCTGGAGTCCAATGGATACCTCTCTCTAAAATTTTCGTTGATACGCCCTAATTTGTCAAGATGGTTGCACTGTAAACGATTTCTAAATGTTCTATTGGAAATGCCTTTTAAAATTACTGAAAAAGTGTGAGAAAAAAATTTCCGATAGGTCAAGATAAGAAACACAACGCAAGGCAACCATTGCGTCAAATATACAGCGTGTCTCAGAAGGAATTGATGCCCAAGGCTGCGCGAGCACAGGCAATTGGCCGCCCAATCGATAAACAGATGAATGTGCATGCTGCCTTTCGCGCACTTAGATACCTGCGCGCAATAAAAAACAGGCAACCAATCAAAATGCTGGCGCGAAGGGCCGTGAATAAACAAACTCCAATAGCACTACATTGCTACTAGGGTAAGTGTGGTGTTCCTGGACAGTTCATGCTACTATCCAAAGATTTCGGTCAAACTGGGATTTATTTATTTATTAAGAATTTCGGTTTGGTTAGCACCGGCAAGGCACTGTCTAAGCAAAAATTAGTAACGAAATAAAGTTATGACAATGTGTGCAGATGAAATGTACAAATACATAACTTGTCCTGCTATGTCAACAGTTAGCGATGTTTAAAAATTAATGGTAAACTAGAAAAAAATAGGCAGAGAAAAAAAACTCCTACCATAAAAATGGAGGCAGAGTTCAATAAGCCTTCATTTTTTAATAGAAGGTAGTAGAAAAAAACTGCTTAGGAAAAAATGGTCAGGTGGTAGAGTATTAGCATTTCAGGATGAGATAATGAAACGTCGAGGTGATTCGTTCTTGATCACTAGGGCGTATGAAACAAAATCTCACGAAAATGCGTCAATGAACTTAAGTCCTCAGCATCTTGGGATCCAGAATTGAATTCTGATGATGGTTAGTATCCAAAGATACGGTAGCATTTTAGACGGTGGACCACCAAATGTGTACGTCCGAATGACGTCCTCGTTTGGATGACTGGTGATATAAGGAGACATTATAGTTCATGGGCGACCCGAGGTAGTGAAAATATAGTTTCAAGAGGGTCACTTAAATTCCCGATGGTCCTTTCTCCAAGTCATGGGAAAATCTACTTGGAAAAGATGAGGAAAATAAAAGGTTAATAGAATCAGTGTTAAGATAAATGTGCAGTCTTCGTTTGAATGCAAATAGACTAGTTAACAACCTAATTTCAATTGGCAAGTTATTCCAAAGAAAAATGTACCTAAAAGCAAAGAAGAGAGAGAGAGAGTTTACACGTGGAGGATGCAGGGGGAGGTATAATAAGTTCAGAATTTCTTAGGTTATAAGGAAGACTAACGGGGCAATGACAGAAAGCTTGAGGAGAGTTGAACTATTATTTAGTCGAAAAAGGAGAAAAAAGCCTGATTAAAGTCTCCTGACCAAAATAAATTTTAGCTTCATTAGCTGGTATCTTGTTGAGCAGGAAGTCGTTGAAAGAGTCGGAAATAGGAGTTTTTGTGAAATGTCTTTGGACATTTTCAATTTTTGAACGGCTAGATTCGTTCATTAAACTGAAGAAAGGACAGCAAACTTCAAGAATTGGAAGTACAAACATACGAAAAAGTCTTCATTTAATTTCAGGAAGGTAGACATTATAAGAAATAAAGCCGCAAATCTGAGCTGATTTGGCCGTTATTCTATCGACATGAGGCGAAAGTTCTAATTTATTGGTGTAGCTTAAGCCCAAGTCCTTGATGGATGAACATTCAATCATAGGGCAACCTTCAAGATAAGAGGTTGCGGCAGCCTTACAGGCCCAAAACTCATGTAGTGACACATAGAAGGTGAGAACTCTATTGACCATGTAGAGCTCCAGGCCGAAAGAGCGTCTAAGTCTGAACGAATTTGTTCTAGGCACAGTTCGGTCTTAGAGTTAGAGAAGGAATACACGCATTTGAGGTCATCAGCATAAATAAAAGATTGAAAATGTTTAACTATCTATGAAATATCATTTATATACAGTAAGAATAACAAATGACCTAATACGGTACCTTAAAGGACACCACTAACAATCGGGGTAGCACTTGAGTATGAGGACCCAACTAAAACGTTTTGTTTTCGATCATTTAGGTATGATCTTATAAAGTCAGTTAGGGGACTACGAAATCCTATAGCTTCTAGCTTAGCTAGAAGTCGTTAATGTGGCACTTTATCGAATGCCTTACTTAGATCAAAATAGATAACTACAACAGAGAGATGATCATTACGAAGAGAGGTTAGTAGATTTAGAAAAGACATGTGGCTGGTTTCACAAGAGTGGTCCGGTAAGAATCTGTGTTGGGAAAAGTTGATAATTTGATTGCTTATGCGAAAATCCGTGATTTGTTTTGCAATTATTTTTTCGAAGAGTTAAGCAAGAGAGGGAGATTAATGAACACCGCGATAGTTATAAATGTTTTAGAGAGAACGAGATTTAAAAACTGGTATTATTATAGAAGTTTTCCAAAAATCGGGGAAGAAACCATTTTCGAGAAATACTGAGAATAACTTGCTTAGTAAAGGTGGAAAATCCCTTAACTGTTTAATAAGTGAGCTTGGAATGTTATCAGTTCCAACCGAATGTGAATTTTTTAGGTGAGCTATTTCCTTTTGAATACATGAAGGCGAGAAATTAATGGTTGTTAGAAGCGAATTTGAAAGCAGAGGAATTGTGGGAGTGGGGCTAGTTTCAGTGGTAAAGTGGTTGGCAAAAAACGAATTTAACAACTCTGCTTTGCCCAAATCGTATGTAACAAATTTTTTTTACAGTCGAGTTAGGGTGGAGTTACATTCAGACGCTTAGCTGATGACCGAACATGGAAGATTTGAGCAACCGATTTGGATGAATTGGCATCACTTAGTGCCCAAGACTCCCTACGCTTATCTCTCGTGAACCTTATTTTCGATGCTTACTCAAATATTTGTGCAATTCTTAAATGAACTGACAAAGAGCTTTTATATGAATCTTTAAGTTGCTTTCTTAATTTTGTTTAGTCTGTCCTGGAGAAAATGCGGAACAGTAGAAGAAGCTGTATTTTAATTAAAAATCGTAAACGGAATTAAAGCCTGGATTTTTTCTGTGAGGGCTCTGCAATAGCTCACGGAAAAGGTTTGGATCGTTGATTGAGAATATGCTGTGCCAATCTAGAGGGCTTACGAAATTAGTTTTTATTTCATGGTTTGTGTTAGCATAGTCGATGTTATTGCACTTTTATTTTATTTTATTTATTTATTGCCGGTTTACAGGCAAGATCAAAAAATGTATACAGTAGAGGGTCAAGCTGACAGTGAAAAAAACTCCTGATCGTTGTTTCAGGTGTTTTCAGGAGAAAAAACTGAAATTAATTAAAGGAAGTTCAGGTCAGGGACGCGTTAACACAGGTGCCTGGTGAAGAACTTCTCCAGTCAGTGTTACGGATCCGTTATTCTGCACCACCAGGCATGTCGGCGAGCGGCTGTTCACTGTCGACTGAGAAATAATCCGATTGAGGTCTGCAGAGCCAGCAATATTGCCCTTAGCATGAATTCTGGCACAGGATTCAGAGTCCGTGAACACCATCATAACCGAAGTGAGCTTCCACAGAGTCAGCACCCAAAGGTTTTGGAAGGTGTCCTGAATGTAGAAAACTAGTGACAGCTCGCGTGAACAAGGGATAGCTATGATGAATTTTGATACTTCTAGGTAGCTTATTCCAGATTGCTATAGCGTTTACCGAATAAAACTGTTTGTATCTAACTGTGCGTGCCAAAGGAAGAAATAAAAATACATCTCGATGACTGGTGCGCCGAGAGTGATCGAGGTGCCTCAGAGATGTAAGGGGGTTAAATGTACGACTGTTTAGAAGTTTAAAAAGTAAACGTAGTCTCTTCTGTAATTTGCGAAGCCACAGCGGGTCAAGGCTTGTAAGCAGACAGCGTTGTTGGTAGGACAGGTTTCAGTGTGCTGAATAGAAAACTCTTTTTGTAAAGAAGTGCTGGACTGATTCTATCTTCTTTCGTTCACTAGCATGCAGAAGGCTAAATAGGAATGAGCAGCATTCCAGACAAGGCCTGACATACATTTTATAGAGGCTGATTTCTAATGTTGACGGTTTTAAAATTTCTGAGAATAAACCCAGTAGTTTGACGTGCTTTCGAGACAATCAGGGTGCAGTGCTCGGACAGATTAAGACTACTGGAATATGATATTCCCAGATCCTTTATAACTCCGGGCACATTTAGATTGTGACAGTCTCTGCTTAGGTGGGGCTGATGGTTGTCGCCAATAACCATAACGAAGCAATTTTTCCAAGAAAGTGAGAGGTGCCATGTGCGACACCACCGAGCGAAGGCCTGAAAGATCTTTTTTTAAGAGCTCAAGCACGATGTTGCGATCAACCGGTTTATAACGATAGGCAATTTTTAAATCGTCAGCGTACACAAAGGGCCTACCATACTGAAAACCATCAGTAACATCGTTGAAAAAGAGGCAAAATATAAGCGGGCCGAGCACGCTGACCTGAATAGCTCCGCTCCTCACATGCTTGGGGTTGGAAATAACATCAGAAATTTTAACCCGTTGTGCACAAGCATTCAAATAGGTTAAATATGTTATTCTCTGTTAGGTAACGCATCAACGCCTTTGAAAAGGTACCGCACATACGTCTTCTGGTGAAACTGGAAGCCCTCGGCATCCGGCCTCCTCTCCTTGACTTCATTGGCTCCTACTTCTCTAACCGCAGCCAGAAGGTCTTAGTAGGTAATAGCTATTCGAGGCCTCAGCCGATCACGAGTGGCGTTTTCAAGGCACGGTTCTCGGTCCCCTTCTCTTCATTCTGTACATTAACGTTATTTTAACTTTACTCACAAATTCACAC
>WEDG01009760.1:30000-91166 GCA_017591395.1 Schistocephalus solidus | reverse complement strand
CCAAATCCCAGGTCGTGGGTTTCGAATCCCAGGTGTGCCACACTTGGGATTGGTATGACTGGCTGATGACGGCCAAATATAAGCCAGAAATGGCCATTCCGGTCTCCCTTTTCTTTGTCGGTTCCAGCTTATCAACATATGCTACACGTCGCATGCGACCGCCTGCGAGGGCTCTAGTCTGAGCTCCAGGGCGCAACGGAACATGCATGTTCTGTAAGCAGATCGGTGAGCCCCACACTATCATCATATTCCCGATCACAACCGACAAAACAACAAGCCCGTGGCTCAATGGTAGAACGTTCGACTCAAATACCAAATGTCGCGGGTTTGAATCCCAGGTGTGCCACACTTGGGATTGGGTATGACTGGCTGATGACGGCTTATAAGCCAGAAATGGCCATTCCTGTCTCCCTTGTCTTTGTCGGTTCCACGTTGTCAACATATGCTACACGTCGCTATGCGACCGCCTGCGAGGGCTCTAGTCTGAGCTCCAGGGCACAACGGAACATACACATACTTAAGCAGATTGGTGAGCCCTACACTATCATCATATTTCCGATCACAACCGACAAAAACAACGAGCCCGTGGCTCAATGGTAGAAGCGTTCGACTCAAATACCAAATGTCGCGGGTTTCGAATCCCAGGTGTGCCACACTTGGGATTGGGTATGACTGGCTGATGACGGCTCATAAGCCAGAAATGGCCATTCCTGGACCCCCTTGTCTTTGTCGGTTCCACGTTATCAACATATGCTACAAGTCGCTATGCGACTGCCTGCGAGGGCTCTAGTCTGAGCTCCAGGGCACAACGGAACATACATGTTCCTTAAAGCAGATCAGTGAGCCCCACACTATCATCATATTCCCGATCACAACCGACAAAACAACGAGCCCGTGGCTCAATGGTAGAGCGTTCGACTCAAATACCAAATGTCGCGGGTTCGAATCCCAGGTGTGCCACACTTGGGATTGGGTATGACTGGCTGATGACGGCTCATAAGCCAGAAATGGCCATTCCGGTCTCCCTTGTCTTTGTGGGTTCCAACTTATCAACATATGCTACACGTCGCTATGCGACCACCTGCGAGGCTCTAGTCTGAGCTTCAGGGCACAACGGAACATACATGTTCCTTAAGCAGATCGGTGAGCCCCACACTATCATCATATTCCGATCACAACTGACAAAACAACTAGCCCGTGGCTCAATGGTAGAGCGTTCGACTCAAATACCAAAGGTCGCGGGTTCGAATCCCAGGTGTGCCACACTTTGGGATTGGGTATGACTGGCTGATGACGGCTAATAAGCCAGAAATGGCCATTCCGGTCTCCCTTGTATTTGTCGGTTCCAACTTATGAACATATGCTTCACGTCGCTTTGCGACCGCCTGCGAAGGCTTAAGTCTGAGCTCCAGGGCTCAACGGAACATATATGTTCCTTTAGCAGATTTGTGAGCCCCACACTATCATAATATTCCCGAGCAAAACCGACAAAACAACGAAGCCCGTGGCTCAATGGTGAGCGTTCGACTCAAATACCAAAGGTCGCGGTTTCGAATCCCAGGTGTGCCAAACTTTGGATTGGGTATGACTGGCTGATGACGGCTAATAAGCCAGAAATGGCCATTCCGGTCTCCCCTTGTATTTGTCGGTTCCAACTTTATCAAACATATGCTACACGTCGCTTTGCGACCGCCTGCGAAGGCTTAAGTCTGAGCTCCAGGGCTCAACGGAACATACATGTTCCTTTAGCAGATTGGTGAGCCCCACACTATCATCATATTCCCGATCACAACCGACAAAACAACAAGCCCGTGGCTCAATGGTAGAGCGTTCGACTCAAATACCAAATGTCGCGGGTTCGAATCCCAGGTGTGCCACACTTGGGATTGGGTATGACTGGCTGATGACGGCTTATAAGCCAGAAATGGCCATTCCGGTCTCCCTAGTCTTTGTCGGTTCCACGTTCTCAACATATGCTACACGTCGCTATGCGACCCCCTGCGAGGGCTCTAGTCTGAGCTCCAGGGCACAACGGAACATACATATTCCTTAAGCAGATTGGTGAGCCCTACACTATCATCATATTTCCGATCACAACCGACAAAACAACGAGCCCGTGGCTCAATGGTAGAGCGTTCGACTCAAATACCAAAGGTCGCGGGTTCGAATCCCAGGTGTGCCACACTTGGGATTGGGTATGACTGGCTGCTGACGGCTCATAAGCCAGAAATGGCCATTCTGGTTTCCCTTAACTTTGTGGGTTCCAACTTATCAACATAGGCTACACGTCTCTATGCGACCGCCTGCGAGGGCTCTAGTCTGAGCTCCAGGGCACAACGGAACATACATGTTCCTTAAGCAGATAAGTAAGCCCCACACTATCATCATATTCCCGATCACAACTGACAAAACAACTAGCCCGTGGCTCAATGGTAGAGCGTTTGACTCAAATACCAAAGGTCGCAGGTTCGAATCCCAGGTGTGCCACACTTGGGATTGGGTATGACTGGCTGATGACGGATTATAAGCCAGAAATGGCCATTTCGGTCTCCCTTTTCTTTGTCGGTTCCACCTTATCAACATATGCTACACGTCTCTATGCGACTGCCTTCGAGGGCTCTAGTCTGAGCTCCAGGGCACAACGGAACATACATGTTCCTTAAGCAGATCGGTGAGCCCCACACTATCATCATATTCCCGATCACAACCGACAAAACAACTGAGCCCGTAGGCTCAATGGTAGAGCGTTTGAATCAAATACCAATGGTCGCGGGTTCGAATCCCAGGTGTGCCACACATGGGATTGAATATGACTGTTTGATTATTGCTAATAAGCCAGAAATGGCCATTCCGGTCTCCGTTGTCCTTGTCGGTTCCACCTTATCAACATATGCTACACGTCGCTATGCGATCACCTGCGAGGGCTGTAGGCTTAGCTCCAGGGCACAACGGAACATACATGTTCCTTAAGCAGATCGTTGAGCCCCACACTATCATCATATTCCCGATCACAACTGACAAAACAATCTAGCCCGTGGCTCAATGGTAGAGCTTTCGACTCAAATACAAACGGTCACGGGTTTGAATCCCAGGTGTGACACACTTGGGATTGGGCATGACTGACTGATGACGGCTAATAAGCCAGAAATGGCCATTCCGGTCTCCCTTGTCTTTGTCGGTTCCACCTTATCAACATATGCTACACGTCGCTATGCGACCGCCTGCGATTGCTCAAGTCTAAGCTTCAGGGCACAACGGAACATACATGTTCCTAAAGCAGATCGGTGGGCCCCACACTACCATCATATTCCCGATCACAACCGACAGAACAACGAGCCCGTGGCTCAATGGTAGAGTGTTCGACTCAAATACCAAAGGTCGCGGGCTCGAATCCCAGGTGTGCCACACTTGGGATTGGGTATGACTGGCTGATGACGGCTTATAAGCCAGAAATGACAATTCCGATCTCCCTTGCCTTTGTCGGTACCACCTTATCATATATATATTTTTGTCCTGTTTATGCGATTATTTCCTCGACCCAGGATTTTGGCGTTCTGGAAGACGTACTCGTTCCCGGAGTCTGCGAACTGTTCTGCCACCAATGATAATGGGTCTATTCTTCTAACTGCCCGTGCATGTTCAGTGACATGGTTCTGAACCCGGTTCCCTGTCTCTTCAGCCTAGTTAACTTCTCTGGTGTCACATCGGTGCCGGTAGATGACGTTTGTTCTCTCATCTCGTGGAAGCGGGGAGGCTTTCGGTCTCATGACTACATTCCGACTGTTTGAATCTGGTTGATGGGCGTTTTCTATCCCTAGCTGTCTGACGAGGTGGGAAACTGCCTCAGAGACGCCGTCAATGTACGGCAGCGCACGCCAGACGTTTGGCTGTTCTGTCACCGGATTCTTTTTGGTGTGGCCTGCCTGCTGTGATCCAGGTAGTTGGGGGGGGTATCCATTGGCCATCAAGTGGCGCTGAAGGTAGCGGCGTTCTGCCGTTTTGTCGTCCGACTCGCTGCAATGTGTTTTTTTCCTTTTGTAGAGAGTTTGCACACAACTGCATTTGGGATATAACGTGTGCTAACTGTGTTATCTTAAGATTTTGCGTGTGTTAGTCGCCTTCCTATGCACCGTCGTTTTTGTGTGCCTGTTGGATTTTTCGCTGACAAGAACGTCCAGGAACGGCATCTGGTTGTTAATTTTGGCCTCCATTGTGAATTGGATGTCTGGGAAGACAGATGTCAGGATACTGTGGAATTCTTTGATAGTTTCTCGTTTGATGATAAGGACGTCGACGTATCGAGTCCAAAACGTTGGCCTGTAGTTTGCGAAGACTTTCACACCCTATAAATACTGTGAGACATCGGGTTGATGTGACGAGTACAACTCTTTTTTTCTGACGAGCCTTTCCTCTTCACTATATCATCTCGGAATGCACTCTAACTCAGCTATTCAATATAAAGATATAAGTTGCTTAAGTTTGCCGCAGGAAATGCTCAGTATTTTTCCGGCATGTGAAAATGCAGACCAAACGCGAGTGAAAGGCTTTCAGCATAATTTTATCTGAAAGCATTTGAATTGGCTATTTATTATTAAAGTTGTTAAAACGAAGACAACTATGATCGTTTCTGGCCTTGATTGTAGACGTTTATGTTTTTCGGCAAAAAATTTTCATTTTTGGGTTATCGTAAAATGTGACCCAAACCACGAATGATTTGAAAAAATGCCCAATTATTCATTCATTCGACACATACTTTCTAAAAAATATTTTTCTAGGGTAGTGATAAATACATAGAGAAGAACCAATCTTTATTTGCAAACGACTGGAAGCACTGGAAACATCGAGAAAGTTATTGATATGCAAAGGACACTGCGAAAAACAACGGAACTTACCATCAGCAAAAACCTCAACAAATTTGACGGGAGAATAGTTTTGTTAATATGTACAAATTGCGTCCGTATGGGTTCCTATCTTATTCTTTTTTAATTTAATAGTCACTAACCGCCCTATTTATATGTGGGCTTATGAAAGGCTTTTATTCGCGAGACGTGTCCATCAGCGAAATCAAGGCAAATCCTCTTTTCTTTATTAAATTACATTCCTCTGATACATAAAGCGGACAATGTATTGATTTCTCACAAAAGTCGTTTGCAAAACAAACTTTTATTTGTGCCAGACATCGCACAACGCTAATTCTCCGAGATATGTGGGGGAAATTTATAAAAATATTACTCCGTTATCTCCACGGACAACCATTTATTACTTCTAAAAGTTAAGTCTTTAATGTGAGGCGCCTTCTCGCATTTTAAGCATATTTGATTTTCTGAAGAAACTAATATTATTTGTAGTCAATGAATCAGTTATTTAAATGCTTGGTTTGACTTACAAATATTTGGAGTTCATTCATTACTAACTGGGTGTTTCAGAGGATGCGTTCACATTGGTTTCAGCTTGGTTAGAGATTTGTTCATGTTTTAGTGCAAATACAGCTTGGTGGAACATTTTTGTGCAATTGGTAATATTTTCCGTACAAACTAAGTACATGTATGATTTTTCGCCAAGTGTATGAATTTGGAAGATAAGCCGCCAATCCAAGGTTACCTCTGCGTCATACTAAGGTAGGAATTGGTCGAGGTTGAAAAAAAAGCAAAACAAACCCTAGTCAAACAGGATTTTTTTTCATATAAGTCAAATATGCGTCCGTATGCGGAAAAAAAACTTGACGTTTTGAGACGTGGGCAAAACCTATTTTCAGTTTCTAGTAAATTAATTCTGCTTTTGAAAAAGGCTTTATCCTCCTAAGTTCTCCCTGAAACGCACCTCTCGTAAATCGATAGAATATAAACTGAAGCCAACTTTTCGGTTTGAATAATCTTAGTGAAATTGAGCAAAGTACGTACGCATAATTTTAAACATGCCAGAAACGTCATAAAAAAGAATGGTTTGACTCGGAGGTCACCTTTAAACATCATCAAAGGAAATCCTCCAAATATGAGCCTCCTTATTTGCGTCCATCAGGGTACCGATGGAGGCTGCGGAGCCAGTCCTGTTGAGGTTTACTCCAAATCAGCCTTCTTTAGCTTCTGCGTCTACAATGACGCAACACAAGTCCCACTACACGGATAAATTTATCGATCTAATGCCGTTTACTCTCCACCTATTCACCCCTTTCGATAGAGGTTCAAAGTTACCCTACATGACCCGAGCAAGTTTCACACATTGACACAACCGCCGTGCCTGTTAGGTACTCATGGGTGTGTTCTCCTTCTATGCACTTTTAACATGCGCTTACCAATCACGCATGCAGAAAAGTTGACCGCTGTAATCAACAGCATTGTTCTGACGAGAAATTAATTAGTGCGACCGTTTGCCAAACTCTGTAGCTGGTGCACTTCGGGCAGGCAATTGACGTACCTTGTCTTCAACGGTTTTGTGTACTTTCTAAGCGAGTTTTTTGGCCCTCTTCTGAGTTTTTTTAGTTGAAGCTACTGAATCAGGGTGAATCACAAGGAGGATGCAGCCACAATCGGGAGTTCTGCTTGCAATAGGCAGAAAAAGCTAGGGGTACCTAAAAGTGAGGAAAAGCCCACTTACAAGAAAACATATACCGAATACCATCAACTGTGCATATTCGCTACACAACAGGTCGCTGAGTGCAAGGCCTAAGTGCTCAGATCCTATTATTCAGAATAAATATTAAAGCTGGAGCCTTCAAGTTTGAAGTTTAAAGTTTTAAGAGCTTTCTTTGCTGGATGTTGATAGAGGATATGTGGTGTAGGGAGCCAAAAAGAGAATTCAGCAATAACGGGTTGCAGTCTATGTTCGTTTTGCCTACTAATTTACCCAACGTAGACAACTATCTGTAGGGCTGGGGGCTAGCGTGCTTCAGCTGCACAAACACGTGCTAACCTCACCCGAGACGCAGAAGACAGGCTCGCGTGACCTAGCTGGCGCAGTGTGCTCTTGCAGCACTGTCGCATGGCGACCGTGAACCATGTGGAAAGACGTTGGAGTATCACCAGTGACTCGCAATGAGGTCCACAGGCTAAATCGCTAGAGATGACAAACTCAGTCAAGCAATCCGAGTGGCTGTTGGGGACCCGCCTATAATCAATCTCCCGAAATGACCGTAGAGTATCCAATTGAAGGCTTATGTTTCATGTTAAGGTAGTCTTAGAAGGCAACTTCGTCAACCGCCTTTATTCACTGGTGTTAGCACATAGTATGTGCGATTAACTACCGCAGCGAAAACGGACATATGGTATCCGATACTGAAATATGCGTGGATATCAACCTAATTCAGTGAGTAAATCATGCATGACTTGTAAGGGAACAAGTTGACTGTCGACTAGATCACCTACGACTGTGGGAGTAACTTATCAGAATCACTTATGTACAGGACAACAATAAAACATTCTGACAGTTCAAACGTCACTTACAACTTTTTCCGTTGTGTGTTGCGTAACCTGGCTAACGCAGGCATGGCAATTTGCGCAGGACTTCGTTAATAATGATAACAGGCTTATGCAACATCTGTCGCACTCTGTCTCTCCCTCACACAAACGAGCCTGGTGTAAACAGATAGTCAATCAAACCGGACGTGTGATCGGCCGCAGTGACGAATAAAGATAAACAACCCGTCTATGTGTGCCATTGCAGTCTGAATCTCCAATTTGAGAGGACCAAGTCATGGCTTTTAGCACACCATGATAGTTTAAATGCGCGGCTTTGCCATGCAATGGCAGAAACTTTTCCAGAACAGGCACTGAAGATTTTTAGCTGGTACCTTGGCGTCCATATGGTAAACCCTGCAGCATAAGCCCAGAAAAACGCTCGATCAAGGTCCTAGGTTTCGCAATCCGTCCCTTCCACTTAACCTGTAATTTGCCTTGAAGACAGTTTAGAGGCAAATAGAACGCCCTTCCCCTATACGTGGCT
The DNA here is from genome assembly GCA_017591395.1 of Schistocephalus solidus. Classification (NCBI taxonomy): domain Eukaryota; kingdom Metazoa; phylum Platyhelminthes; class Cestoda; order Diphyllobothriidea; family Diphyllobothriidae; genus Schistocephalus; species Schistocephalus solidus. The sequence goes on along the minus strand of WEDG01009760.1, from coordinate 83,228 downwards.
CATAGTTCATAAGTTTTATAAGTACAAATTAAGCAAATTTATTATCCTGCTAGCAGTTTGCATCCAGTTTTGTCAAGTGTGTGCATAACAGGATGATGTCAGACTTCGTATTGTAGCCTGCCAGCGATCCTGACTTTACAGGGCTTCTCAGTTTTGACTGCCGGTGAATGAGGCTTCCACCTCAGCAAGTATACATATCATCGTGTTATTATTAAAATAAATAGCCACTTTGTCTTCTGTATGGTGGAAAGGAAGCATTACCAATCCGAGCTTATCACACATGGGGTAAAAATTCCACTTATTTGCTTAATGCTCCATCGTTGGCAAAGAGCAGATCACCTTACCCGACCGAGGGGATTTTCTTGATCTTTCACGTACTCTGGATGTTTGATAGCTTTTTGCCGTGTCAGTCTTTACCATGGACACCTGACCAGTTCTCAAAATGGGAGACCATCGGCCTTTAACCGAGCATTGAGGTGAGGGAAATTAGGCAAAAGATACAGCCCTCAATTAAACACATGTGCAACTTATCTGAGTCCCATTTGCCTTGAGACCCTTTCGCTTGCTCGATTTAAAATAGAGCATATCCATGATGAGCTCCTGCCTCTGAAAAGACCTAAGAATGTCAATAAAGGAGGCTAAATTCTAGGTGGTTACCTACTGCCGTTTACGACCCCTAACCGTAACCAAAGTTGGTCTCACCCTAAAAACTGTAGCTCTGAAAAGCATCATACAACTCCAATCCTAAACCCCTGGTAGATAGCACAAGCAAACCTCTTAATGGGCAATTTGTACACTCCCGTGCCCAGACTACTGCACTTGCCACATTCTGACGACAGCTGTTTTCGCTTGTTCCTAAAATTTTCGCACGCAAAACAAACATGCAATGGGAACGTCAGCAGAAATAGGGAAAGGTCTGCTTATCAGGGTACCGGTAAGAGACTTCGTTTTTTCAATCGGTCAAACTGTTGTGTTGTAAGATGCAAATTCTAATATGCTTGTTAGTATGTGTTGCATTAGTTAAGTTGTGGTGTATCAAAGTTAAGGCACTTACGTGCGTTTCTGTAGGAATGCCTATGGTTGCCATTGTTGCACTCGTTCTTACATCATTCAAAGGAAATTTAATAAGCCTATCACAACTAAAATTAGTAATCGCAACGATGTGTGTGGAGCGCGAGCTTCAAGGACGACCACTTCAGTCTATTCGGCAGTGCGTCAGACCTGCCCATTTCGAGCAATGTCTCGTCAGGTTGTCTTTCTGATGCTTGAGAGAAGTCCTGAAGACATCCTTAAAGTGACTCCTTTGTCCGGCTTGACTGTGATCATCTCTAGTTACGCTACCTATAGAATAGCCGATGGAGCTGGTGCTTATCCGTATCTCAGCATGTTCTCTTTGTGAGCATGCTTTACTGTTCTGTCATCTTCACTGTTCTCTGGAGGTAGTTGAAATTAAAACGTACAAATAATTGGTTTGGTCTTCAGAGGTGAATTCCATGTATCCACCGCAAAATGGTTTGTTGTCAGATTAAGGGTTCCTCATATACACATCCACAGGATACTGCGGCGTTTACAACTGGAGTGAAGTCTCCTTTGGCTTTGAAAGTCTGACATTCAATTTCATCCAGTTTTGCCCATTTTTTTGGCATTGAAGTTGATTCTGGATTCGTTAAGGTCAAAATCATCCCCAGCTGCTGCATGATTCTTTTCAGTCCACAATCGAGCGCCCGTAGATATAGTAGTCACCACTTCGTTTCGTGTCCATTTTCCATTTTGATATTTAGCACACAATCCTCTGGTCACCGGATGTTGTAAACACAGGCATTTTAATCTGAGCATAGCGGAAAGCATGAAGCTGCTACACACCATTTATAACCGCAAAACCTCTAACCTTCTGCGGTGTGCCTAACTGTACCGACTCACAAGCTGACAGAAGCGTTCCGGGTATGTGAATGTCAGCATGGTGTTATGGAATAACTCACAGTTTTCATATTCAAGGTGGTTAATTGTCGGCCTAGCGTCAGTTTCAGGTATATTTCCAGCAGAGAGTGGGCTTTAACGGTCACGTGTGGTGATTTTGCTGGCCACTTAGCGTTTCGGGAAGATGTTCTTTGTCCAGATAAATAACATGCAAGGTACTAAATAAGCAGCACTTCAGAGAAGAAAAATTCATCTGTGGTTTTCATGGGAAAGTCACTTCTCTATGAGCTTGTTAATGTGGATGCCGTATTTTGGAACTCCTAAATAGTTTGCCCTTTCATCCACAACCCCTGTAACAGTTTATCTATTATATAAGCCTCTCGTATTTGTGAATCTTGGCTTGAATCATACTTGTTTGATTGTCCATTACAGAGAAGGCGGACGATTGATATCAACACTGGCCTCCACTTTTTATAAACGGAGGATGGCTTCTTCGCAGCGTATGGATGGCAGATTAGGAAATAATTTAAGCAGTCAGTTCAGCGCCTCAACATCTGCGACCTCGATTAAAATAGTGTTCACCACCTAGGCTGAACAGTGACACAGTCCCTTTCGTTTAGAGGCCTTACGCCGTTTTTCTAAGGTCTTCATCTACTCTGAATTTTTCGGAATTTCCTTTAGCCTCTGGTTTCGATATTCCAAAAAGCGGCGTTATAAGAAAAGGAGCCCAACTTTGGAGTCCATGCAATTTGTGTTTGGAAGAGCAGGAGTCGGTTTACCTTGTCGTTGTCATGGCAAGGGTCGTGCTTGCGTCGATATGCGCGACTGAGTATTTCCAGAGCAGTGGTCTAAACGGTAGTCTGCAGTTCCAATTATTGCCGTTCAACGGCAGCCATATCCTCCAAAACGTTTTGTTTGCTGCAGCTTGAAAAAGTGACTGCTAAAATTATCTCATCGTACAGTCGTATACGGTTATGCAGCATTATGAAACCTAGTGTTTTTCTAACTAGATTAGCCTTGCATTGGTGCTGTTAAAGCCTCAAGGTGGTTGTTCATCCTACAGGCCGCTTGGGGTGTTACCTTTTTCACTAGAACCTCACGCTTGTTATGCCCCCATATTGGGGTGTTATCCAGCAGGGGCATGTGGCGCGAACGACCGTGCAGCAAGTTTGATTTTTAGAGGATTAAACTGCTGAAAAATGAGTTCTCGAGGAGTTCGTTTTCTGAGGGCTCCCAGTAAATAAATCTATTTGCTGTGGGAACTGCCGATCCTGCCAAAACCCGAGGAGCCCGGATTGAACTGACATGGCATTAGAGTGACAAAGTTGCCCAGACTGCCTAAAAACGAACCATCATCCTCTACTGTCAACGTGATGTTACCCAATTTTCAATCAGAGGTGAGGCACAGGGATAAGATTATGCGTGATTGTTGTCTTGCACAGGGTTTTGAATGCATATTTTGCCTGCAGATGTTATTCCCAGCTTTCTGACTATTGGATTTTTCAGCATATTAAGGGCAAATATTTTAAACTCACTCCCCTTCGGTGTGTATGACGTGCTCCTCTCGCATGGGCTGCAGAATCCTTGAAGACGGTTGCCAAATTGACCTGTGTGCCTTGACTTTTGTTTTAGTGGGAAGTGAACCAGAATTAGTCTGGGCTTCTTAGGGGATTGGATGGTGCGATGTCTGTCGTTTGACAATTCAGGGGCAAGGCGGACATAAGCGAATCAACAACTAGATGCCGAACACGCTCTCTTCTTTTAGCCCGCCGATCCGGGAAGGATACCTGGTGTGGACCCGGCGCTAAGCGCAACTTCCCGGATCCGATAATAAGATCTGGATACCAGAGCAGAGCGGCGTAGCCGTACTCACTAGGTTCTTCGGCGCGTTTGGTTGGCACTGCCACTGCATGGCTTAAATGTGTTACTAACGACCATAGTCATGTTTGATCCTAACTTATAGATGATTTGCTTGTATTTCCTTTCCAATGTGTGACAGACGCCCATGTCAACGATAAGGTTGCTTGGTTCGTATAGAGACTTCAGTTTAACAACGTTTAATATCATCCGTGTGATGATCGACAAGGAGACCTTTCCTCACTCAAAATGGGGCTGACAGGTTTGGTTAAACATATGTATTGTGGGAGTTTCGCCCACACATAGTTCAGAGGCTATTGACGGGGATTTTTCCACCGAGCTGAGTTAGACACTTGTCCCTTTAGTGACGACAGAATGTGCGTGGGTGCGCCCGGGCTTTATGCAGCTGAATCACGCTAGAGAGAGTCATTCGGCTAATAATCGATCTTAGGCGAACGCACCGTTATCTGGGTAGATGGATGTGCACGCATCCAGCGTAGTCTGCTACGCCCACGTCAGGAAACCTGGCAGACAGTAGACGCCGCCGTGTGGACTCTAGCCATGACTTTGCTTTTTAAAATGCACAAAACCTAAGTGATATTCTGTGACCGTGTCGAGGTCAAGGTGACGGGTAAGTACAAGAGAGATGCAAAATACTTAGCTGTCCATCAGGCCCTCAGACAAGTATCATATGAGTGTATGTGCCCTACATGATCCTTTGTCGCTATTGGACCAATAGCAAACCAGACGTGCCATCAACTACAAGGGGGCGGAGCAGCGTCTGATTGAGCAACCGGGTTGGTAATGAAGAGCCTTGTGCAATATAGCTGCTAGACTCTGCACATCGGTTACTCATTCGCCCACCGTAAACCTCAGAGTGAGATTTTAACCCTCCCGTTGAACGCTCATTTCACCTCTCCTAGAAGCCCTGAGAATCGCCACTTGGATGCTCAGTAAGAATACGTCTTAAGCGTGCTTTTTTCCTTTCGAATACTCTGACATTTCAATTTTAAATGCCTCTCAGCATATGTATATACGTTAAATGGTACGGAAGTCTTATCAAGCCCAACCTACATTGACTATTGAGGAATAGTTTGATAAATAATTGCAACGCACGAAACAGTGCATTGCAGACCGACTCTTTTTTTCGAGGAGGTCGGCTACTTCCAACGTCCCCAAAGTAACAGTTTCGGGACGGTTGACTTTTACGCCGACCAGCTGTTTACATATTATCATAAGTTCAGACATGAGTGAAGAACACCAGATGAATATGCGACTATCCTCGAGCCACAGCTTCTACCTACAGACACCGATACCCATGAAGTAATTCCAAGCTCAATACGGCCGTAGGTCTAGCTGGGTGCATCGACTGACAAGACTTTAAAACTATCCCATGCGTGCCGAACGTGAATTGGCCTCTGACTCGAAAATTAACAGGCTTGGTTTAGCGTAATCTCACTTCTGAATAAGTGAATGCTAAAATGACCAGACTAAAAGAGTAATTTTGTGGCCTGTTCTCAGCCCTTATAGAGGATGGGATTGAGGCAGATGTTCGCATTCCAGCTGTATGTATACGTAAGGGAAGAAGACTGATGTTCAATTGCTGTAATGATGTGTTCAAGCCTGCTTGCAAGACCATGTATAATTCGCAGGTAACGATTCCTGCTTTTTTGGGACACGGAACAATTTGTGTAATCAACCGACGATTCTAACTCTCACTGTTCTCGAAACAGCCGGGTTAACTTAAAAAACAATTTTATTTGCAAGCGACACATTCGTTATGTACGGTCAGCGGATAATTCAGATGCGTGTAAATGGGAATCATGAGGACTCATTGCGAGTATTCCGTCTTTTACGTTGAAGGTATTGTCCAGCGCCTGCGCGTCTAACAACATATAATTAAGAAATGGGTGAGACAGGGAATATGTGCCTCCTTTTTTACAAATAGTAGGGCTAGAGTAATGGTTAAGGGCAGTTGAAATTTCATTCAAAGCTGCTTTCTGAACTCGGTTAAGTATACCAAAACGCATAGTGAAAGACATTCGGAGCTTTGGATAAGGCATAGGTAGGTTCTGGAACCAGACGGTTTCCTAAGGAGAGGCCCAATCTCGTGCAATATCACCTTCATTAATGAGATAGGATTATTTGTATCTAAATTCAATAGAATGTGCTCAAAGCCTTTTCAACTTAAGCGGTTTTGTTTCTGTCTTCTACACTAAGGTACTGTGTTTTAGACGCTCCGAAATTTCCTCCCTGATTTGCATGATTTTATCGAGTTAGAATGTCAGAAAGCATATAATGGGGTTTCGCCTCTTAAACCTGAAGGCACTTTCATCAGATTAACGAAGTGCTTTTCTAAATTCCACATTATGCCTACATGCAGTCGGTTCGTTCTCTGGAGCCTGAGCTAAGCACTTGCTCATGGCCAAGTTAGGTGATATGTCCTTTCCGCTTTCGTGATCTTGCATGCACCTATTTGTCTAGTGCTGTTAGTAAACACTATGCACAAAGAAAACACGCAGTAGAAACAGACACATGGAATATACACAAGATTATCGAGTCTGGTACGCAGCCTTTGGTGAAATGCAATCTACTTGTAAGGGACCGCGTGAATTACCTACGGCTGTGGGAGCCGTTTATCAACATTACTTCTGAACAGGGCAAAAAGGAAACTTTCTACCGAATGTGTGCCGCATAGCCCAGCTACCGCAGGGACGGTGACTTACGCACAAATTAGGTTAAAATTACAGGACGTTTGCGCAGCATCTGCAACAATCTCAGTTCCCTCACCGATATGCGCCCGATGTAAACACAGAATCGATTAGATCGGAAGCCGGATCGGCCGCCGTTACAACTTAAGATAAACCACCCGTCTACGCGTGCCATTGCCGAATGAGTTTCCATATTGAGAAAACCAAACCATAGCTTTAAGCACACCATGATATTTTACCTGCGCGTCAGATTGAGGGAAATGCGTTAAGTAACGTGGATATGGAGGTTGCAGAGTCGACCTCGTGCTTTCATCCCTCCTAATTCTCTTCCACCAGCAACTAGTCGGCTCACCATCTGATGCGGGAATTTGGTGCAAACGGTAGATAGACACATAAGCATGGTGATACCAATAAACTGTCGATGCATTCTGACTCTCCGTTTGAGAGTACCCAGTCAGGACGTTTGCCACCCCATGATAGAGTACCTTCGCGTCCGATTGTTAAAAGGAGACATATGCACTGAGTGCCCAGGTACGGAGCAAGCAAAGTTGACCTTACCCAATTCATTCTCTCCCAGGAACCAGAAGGTTGGGGTGAGACGTCGGCAGTGCGCTAACCATAAAAATGTCTCAACCCTGTAATTAATGGATACTAAGAGGAACACTTTGTGAATGTGGAATCCTGGTGTTTGATAAATTGGCAAAATGTTCGAATTTAAAAAAACCTGTACCTTTTTAGCCGCAATATTATGCGTTGCCCTAGAAATTATTAAACAATAACGGTTATAGATATTTTTATCCTACACACTTACATTCGCTCAGATAAAAAACAACAAACTTCGCATTACATGTTCACAAATCTGTGACCGACGCAGCATTAAATTGACCTTAAGAATAATTTGCAGGCAGATAGCAGCGAAATGACCTTGAGAATAATTTGCAGGCAGATAGCAGTGAAATTCGCATCACAGTATTTCCGAAGATGGCAGACAAACGTCTGAGTTTTGTTAGGGTAGTTTGTTTCTTTGATTTGAGACATCCGCAAAGAAATTTAAAAAAATAACCACAATCTTCTGACGTTCCAATGGAAAATAAACTAGTTAATTATCAACTTGCAATTCAAAGTCGGTAAAAACATTTTTATTTGTCTCAGCCAATATCGATATATGCATTTACATTTTATTCAACAGATAGTGGGGAGTGACACTGATATAAATTTTCAATTGACGATAAGTTGGTCAGTCTGATTTTCCATACTTAGCATACGGCTGATTGGCATGATTTAAGCTGAGAGCACTGAAACTTTTGAAGGAAATTTCACAAGGGTTAACATCGCGTTCTCAGCACAAAGTTGCATGTGTTATGGTAATGGTTTCATTTGGCACTTTACAACAGGCTAATGTGGAAGATGCTCAGAACAACGAGGGCACTAGTGGAGGGCATGTTACGCGTTCTTCCAGATGGTTACATATAACAGATGTCACTTGTGTGGAGTTCAAAGGCTCATCTATGTACAGGCTCGCGTACTGCCGGCCTTCTACGCCTTATCCTGACTACGGTCAACTTGACTGCATTTTGAAAAACGGTTGGGTGTGTGTTGGCTGCGGAGCAAGTCTACTATCATAATTAAATACTTCACGCCCAAGTCGCATTACTGCATACAAATCTCTTTGTGTTACGCAGTGCTCATCCTCGGAAATGACGATCAAACTATGAATTAAATAGCATACCGTTGCCGGTGGTTTCTGGTGACCTTAACCACATTTGATACCGCGTAAGTACACCCCAGTGGCTGGGAAGTCTGCTGAAATTTGGATAAATCAACAATGTCCAGAAAATACTTAACATGATTATTAAAACCTTAATGAGATTGTGTATTCGGTGATTAATTAAGGAAAACGAACGTGGCGTGGCAGAAAACAACATCGCATATCATTCGTCACTTGTTAATTTTCTGCGTTAACATATACAGTAGATTGCCTAACTCATACGATGTTGGAATCAAAATCTGGGGTGGAAGTGTGGCACAAACATTACGGGATTAGGTTTATTCGGTGGATTTAATTGATGCGTCAAAGTGTGTGTGGTAATGTTTACGGGGCCAAGTAGGGCAAAATCGGACGTTTTTTTGCTATTCATGAAGTTTCCTATGTGATTAATGTCTCCAGATTGAAATTTTTTATTTCAATGCGTTGTTCTTTAAACGGAAATTAATAAAAGACGTAAAAAATTTCAAAAAACCTTTAGAGAACTTTGGTTTTGCCTTCAGAAAAATCAGGTCAATGCAGCTAGGAGAAATAACATTGTTTCCAGGAAATCAAGGACAGATTAAGTTCACAAAACTAAGTTTCGCAAATTTGTGAATTTTCATACCACAACTATAAGCAATAAACTATCGTGGATAAAGAATGATAAAACCGACAAAGATAAGGGAGACTGGAATGGTCATTGCTGGCTTATTGCCATCATCAGCTCGTCATACCCAAACCCTGGCGCTGCGGCACCCGAGACTCGAACTCGTGACCTGTCGGGCAGAAGTCCAACGCTCTACCTACTGCGCCACGAGCTCGTCGTCTTGCCGGTTTCAATCGGGAATAGTAACAATAGTAGATAGGCGCTCACCAGTCCGTTACAGGCCTTACTCGTCCCGTTGTGCCTTAGGGTAAAGTCTAGAGCCCCGCCAGCAGCCACAAAGCAGCTAGCGATATAGGCTTGATATATTTCCGACAAAGAAAAGGGAGACGTAAATGGCCATTACAGGCTTATAAGCCGTCATCAGCCAGTCATACCCAAAACCAGGCGCTGCAGCGCCCGAGGCGCGAACTCGCGACCTGTCGGGCAGAAGTCCAACGCACTACCCACAACGGCACGAGCTCCTTGTCTTGCCGGTTTAAATTGGGAATATTGACAGTGGTAGGTGGATGCTCACCGATCGGTTACGGGACACCTTTGTCCTGTTGTGCAATGGGGTTAACTCTAGAGCCCCGCCAGCAGCCACAGAGCAGCTAGTGATATAGGCAGAATCATATTACCGACAAAAACAAGGGAGACGTGAGTGGCCATTTCTGACTTATTAGCCTTCATCAGCCAGTCATACCCAAACCCAGGCGCTGTGGCACCCAAGGCTCGAACTCGCGACCTGTCAGGCAAAGGTCCAACGCTCTACCCACAACGACACGAGCTAGTTGTCTTGCCAGTTTCAATTGGGAATATTGACAGTGATAATTGGGCGGTAATCTATCGGTTTCGTGAACCTTTTGTCCCGTTGGGCCTTGGGGTTAACTCTAGAGCCCCGCCAGCAGCCAAAGAGCAGCTAGTGATAAAGGCAGAATGATATTACCGACAAAGACAATGTAGACGGGAATGGTTATTTCTGGCTTATTAGCTATCATCAGCCAGTCATCCTCAACCCCAGGCGCTGCGGCGCCCGAGGCTGAAACACGCGACCTGTCGGGCAGAAGTTCAACGCTCTACCCACTGTGCCACGAGCTCGTTGTCTTGCCGGTTTCAATCGGGAATATTAATTATGGTATTTGCGCGCTCACCGATCTGTGACGGGACTCACTCGTCCCGTTGTGCCTTGGGGTTAACACAAGAGCACCGCCAGCAGCCACAGAGCAGCTAGTGATATAGGCAGAATCATATTACCGACAAAAACAAGGGAGACGTGAGTGGCCATTTCTGACTTATTAGCCGTCATCAGTCAGTCATACCCAACGCCAGGCGCTGCGGCGCCCGAGGCTCGAACTCACGACCTGTTAGGCAGAAGTCCAACGCTCTACAAACTGCGCCACCAGCTCGTTGTCTTGCCGGTTTTAATCTGAAATATTTACAATGGTAATTGGGCGGTCACCTATCGGTTTTTTGAACCACTTGTCCCGTTAGGCTTTGTGGTTAACTCTGGAGCCCCGCCAGGAGCCACAGAGCACCTAGTGATAAAGGCAGAATGATATTACTAACAAAGACAAGGGACACTGGAATGGTCATTTCTGGCTTATAAGCCATCATCAGCCGGTCAAACCCAACCCCAGGCGCTGCTGCGCCCGAGGCTCAAACTCATCACCTGTCGAACAGAAGTTCAACGCTCTACCCACTGTGCCACTAGCTCATTGTGATGCCGGTTTCAATCAGGAATATTAAAAATGGTAATTTGGAACTCACCGATTGTTAACAGGACTTACTCGTCTCGTTTTGCCTTGGGTTTAACTTAAGATCCCCACCCGCAGTCACAGAGTAGCTAGTGATAACGGCAGAATTATATTACTGACAAAGACAGAGGAGACTTTAATGGCCATTTCTGGCTTATTAGCCGTCATCAGCCAGTCTTACCCACACCCAGGCGCTGCGTTGCCCGAGGCGTGAACTCGCGACCGGTCGGGCAGAAGTCCAACGCTCTACCTCCTGCGACACTAGCTCATTGTCTTGCCGGTTTCGATCGGGAATATTAACAATAGTAGTTGAGCGCTCCCCGATCGGTTACGGGACTCACTCGTCCCGTTGTGCCTTGGGCGCTAACTCTCAAGCCCCGCCAGCAGCCGTAAGGCAGCTAAGTATATAGGCAGAATTACATGACCGACAAAGACAAGGGAGACTTGAATGGCCCTTTCTGGCTTATAAGCGGTCATCAGCCAGTCATACCCAAACACAGGCGCTGCAATGCCCGAGGCTTGAACTCTGGTTACAGGACTCACTCATCCCGTTCGTTTTTGAGGTTAACTCTCGAGCCCCGCCAGCAGCCACAGAGCAGCTAGTGATAAAGGAAGAATGGTATAACCAACAATTACAAGGGAGACTTGAATGGCCATTTCTGTCTTATAAGCCGTCATCAGCCAGTCAAACATAACTTGAGGCGCTGTGGTGCCCGAAGCTCGAAGTTACGACCTGCCGGGCAGAAGTCAAACGCTCAACCCACTGCGCTGCAACCTTGTTGTCTTGCCAGTTTCAATCGGGAATATTTATAATGGTAATTGGGCGGTCAGCGAATGTTAACAGGACTTATTTGTCCCGTTGTGCCTTTGGTTAACTCTAGATCTCCGCCAGCAGCCACAGAGCAGCTAGTGATATAGGCAGAATGATATATCCGGCAAAGACAAGGGAGACTGAAATGGCTATTTTCGGCTTTTTAGCCGTCACCAGCCAGTTATACAAAACCCTAGGCGCCGCGGTGCCCGAGGAGCTAACTCGCGACCTGTTGGGCAGAAATCCATTGTCTACTTCTGCGCCACGAGATCAGTGTCTTGCCGGTTTCAATCGGGAATATTAACAATGGTAGTTGTGCGCTCACTGATCCGTTACAAGACTCACTCGGCCTGTCACTATGTGCTCTGTGGCTGATAGCGGGGCTCAAGAGTTAACCCCAAGGTACAACGGGACGAGTTAGTCCTTAACCGATTGGTGAGTGCCCAACTACCATTGTTATATATATATATATATATGATAGTGTGGGGCTCACCGATCTGCTTAAGGAACATGCATGTTCCGTTTGCCCTGGAGCTCAGACTAGAGCCCTCGCAGGCGGTCGCATAGCGACGTGTACCATATGTTAAAAGGCGGAACCGACAAAGACAAGGGAGACCGGAATGACCATTTCTGGCTTATGAGTCGTCATCAGCCAGTCATACCCAATCCCAAGTGTGGCACACCTTGGATTCGAACCCGCGACCTTTGGTATTTGAGTCGAACGGTCTACCATTGGGCCACGGGCTCGTTGTTTTGTCGGTTGTGATCGGGAATATGATGATAGTGTGGGGCTCACCGATCTGCTTAAGGAACATGTATGTTCCGTTGTGCCCTGGAGCTCAGACTAGAGCCCTCACAAGTGGTCGCATAGCGACGTGTAGCATATGTTGATAAGGTGGAACTGACAAAGACAAGGGAGACCGGAATGGCCATTTCTGGCTTATTAGCCGTCATTAGCCAGTCATACCCAATCCCAAGTGTGGCACACCTGGTATTCGAACCCGCGACCTTTGGTATTTGAGTCGAACGCTCTACCATTGGGCCACGGGCTCGTTGTTTTGTCGGTTGTGATCGGGAATATGATGATAGTTTGGTGCTCACATGTTCTTTAAGCAGATCGGTGAGCCCCACACTATCATCATATTCCCCATCGCAACCGACAAAATTTGACGAGCCCGTGGCTCAATGATAGAGCGTTCGACTCAAATACCAAAGGTCGCGGGTTCGAATACCAGGTGGCCACACTGGGATTGGGTATGACTGGCTGATGACGGCTAACTATCGCTCAGTAATGTCGGTTCCCCTTATCAATCTATTCCCCTATATCAATATATATATATATATATATATATATATATATATATCCATTTTTGTTTGTTTACCTGACATGTTTTGGTGGTTGAATCTTATCTCTGTTTTAAAGGAACAAACGTGAAATTTTCCTGGTGTTACCTTCAATGAACCATTCCTTTTTTATATTTTGCAGGTATCACATTCATGAGTCATCGGAATTGCTTTCTGTTTCTGATATGCGGCCTTGGTTCTTTCATTCTCACTCAAAGGTTCGTCAAAGTATTTTTTATTTTCAACCGAAACATATGGTTTATAACAGTGCCAGTGTTTAAAAATGGAAGGAAATCGGTAACAATTACTGCATGCTACTGTGGATGAAAATTTAAATTTGGAATTCGCATCGTTTTAATTTTGCTTAAGTTTCCGTGCAGCAAGCATGTCCTTCTACTTAACAATCAACGCATGCAAAGGAATCTTGATGCGGTTAATTTTTTGGCCTAGTTTGTTTGCTTCAGACTGCTAGGTCGACAATGTTCGGGCTTATAGTGTGGACGAAATAAAAGTAAATCCATTGTAGAGGGTTTTCCAGTAAACGATTGTTCCATGTCGAATAACGTTTATAAGGTAAGTTGTAGCTCACCGTGCAATTACAGAAGAACCTACTCCCTTTCCATAAATAATCCGTTCAAGGTGGTTGGTCATAACTAGATCGCAAACGGTAAGTTTTTATAACGTAACCAACAATTCCTAGCAGTTCTACCGATAATTGCTGATGGTTTTAGGTTTCACCATTAGCAGCAGTTAAGGGACTGTCAGCACCTGGAAATGACATAGTGTCGTAAATTAAAATCGGTTACAGTGAAACCATTTTCAATCCCCGCAAAAGTTCTTATGCATATTTTAGGCCAATTCCATCAGATACCGTAGCGGAGGGAAATGACTACCATTTGGAGCCGATATTTATATAAAAACCCAAACGTTTTATGATTTTCGTGCCCAAATGAAATAAGTGAGATATCTGCTTACATTCTGTTCCGAAAAAATGTTAAAAAAGGTCCAAAGACGTTGACTGCTGGTGCAAATGGTGGGAATGGGTTCTGTCTGTTTCAACCACTATTAAATTTAAACGCATTTAGACGTACACTTATGAAAATACGTGTTTATAATAATTAGGCCCACTGCACCCAATTGACAATGGGTTACAAGAAATGCCAATATGATTGTCTCTTTGACTGCATTAACAGAACAACAGCTCAGACATTCCAGAACGTTGCTAATTTAGCCCTGACCATTTCTTTCCTTGTGTCACAGATATTTCAAATCAGGATATTCGGTGCCTTCTGATTCATGGTCTGGTTTCGGCACCCATAAAAAGGTAACAATATTTTTACTGTCATTGGGCTACATCTTTTCTAAGCTTAACTGCATGCAAATTGCGGGCTTGTGACAGTGATACGTAAACAACAAATTTGCCCACTGTTTTCACTGAACTCAAATGTCCGGCAAATTTTGAACATTTGTGATATGTTTCAGCATAAACTCCTTGAAATTGGTCGTATACTGTCCTTGTTTGAAAGAGCAACGTCTTACCTGTTACGCACATTGGCGGAGTAACTGACAAATCACGATGGTGTCGTCTGTAAATAAGGCCTCCTGCAGCTGTAACAGTCGTTGGAGTTCCAGCAAATTCAATGGTGTGGTGGCATTTGAGTTGTCAAACCACTTTGACTTATTCAAACATGACAGTTCGACCGTCGTAGTCCGACGATGTCCACCGTATGTACTATGGAAGGAAGGTACAGGGACGGTGACTTGTGCGTGATTTAGTTTAAAGTGATAGTAGCCTTGCGCTGCAGCTACTGCACTCTCTCCTCCTCTCCAACCTGAGCCCGGTGTCAAGACAAAGTCAAAAAGACCGGAGAAGGGAGAGTGCGCAGGTGGCTGGCGTGGCCGGAGCCGCCCCTCGGCGTACCGCCCAACCTGATTCAAACACGCACTGATGTCATCAAAGGCACACTTGTTCAAGCCGTGTGGAGATTATTATCAATTGCAGTGCTGCAGATGCTTAATTATAATTGGGCGCAAACAGTAAAACTGACTGCCGAGCTGTAGTCTTCACTCGATACCGAGCCTTTTAACCTCTCGCGAATAGACACAGTATGCGTTTCTACTGATGGGTGTTCAGCGCACAGCGGGTTTTAGCGTTATTTCGCCGCATATTTCTCGGTAAATTGTACTTGTTTTCAAGATAACATCTGCTGGCAATGGAGTAGAAGTTCAAGTGTCACCATTTTCCTTACAGCTTAAATAACACCTTTTGTACGTTTAATAATAATATGTTTTCATTTTCAGATATATCTTATAATCGTTTAACTAGTAGCTTCTGTGAATAGAAACCTTGGCTTGGGTTTGATCAAACCGGTTGAATTTTCAGCATACCCTTCTGCTGTTCTGATTCGCTATAAAAATTAAATCTTTTTATTACAATATAGTCTTGAAACGTACAGAATATTCGATTTGTTTAACGGTTTTTTTTTTTCAATATTATTTTAGCCGCTGTGCACCTGCAATAATAATGGTAAGTTTTCATCTAACTAATTAGCTTGTTGGGTGGTTTTTCGAACAGCATTATTCATAGAGTAGTAGGGGCTATAAGGAGATGAAGAGACCGCAAGATTTCGGTCGAAACATGAGATGTTGGCTATTTCGAGGCACTTCAAGTAGTGCTCCACGTTCACTATTAGTTTAAAAGAGAGTTCAGCGTTTGATCAGTTTTTGTACTCGTAGCACTACAATAATCTGGCCAAATACGAAATTGTAGGTAAAAGCGAAAGGCACCAGAATGAGGGATTTATTGTGCACAGAACTGTGAGTTGCTGTGCCAGGCAACAGTAGCCACTTACGAAGCCAGAACTAGTGTTAATTGCGTCCAGTCATTTCTGAGTGAGTATCAGATAGTTTTGTCAGCAGGTCAAGTGTTAAGCGGTTACTGGGGGAACCATAATGACAGTATGGGTATTAGTTAAAAGTCCAGACACGTGTTTCGTCGGTATTCTTTTGCCTTTTAACACAACTGCAAGGGGTCCGGCTCATCAGTGGCCCCTCAGAAGGTCCGATGTGCTGTCTGACGGATACTTCAGTTTACCAATTGGTGCGTTTAATTGTCTTACTTGGCTAACTTAGAGTAAATCAGTCTATTTGAAGGACTATTGACGTAGACTGAAGGTTAATATGAATGTTTGGGCTGCGTTCTCTCAGCCACAGTGAAATAACCGCATAATCTTCGTTAAACTGCTGACAAGCAGTCAGTAGTATATTTAGGGGGTTACAAATGGAACCATGCTCACACCACCGCAACAAGTTGTAAACTGGAGTATCTACCAGAAAGAAGGCAGAAAGCGCTGTGGGATCAAGTTATGAACCGGATCCCTCGCAGCTGTGTTAAACATCGGCGACACAAGTGTATTGGCTTTTAGCTAGTACCTGGTTCAATCTGCAACCCATAAATATACTACTGGCTGCCTGTTGGCAGTATTATAAATCTTACGCGGTTATCTCGCTATGGGTGGGAGAGGTCGGCCACAATATTCATATCAACTTTTAGCCTACGCCTATAAGCCCCCAAATAGACTGATTTACTTCAAGTTAACGATTGATTTCCGAGGCAATTAAAAAGCAGCAACAAGTTAACTGTTGTCCAATGGGCGTATGTTGCATTACCCTAGTGATGTCTTGTCTCGTGGCCTATGCAGCATCGGCCGAGGGAAGGAGTGTTGAAGTGATACTTAGGCCCCCGACAGTTGGACCGTCGAAGTCCGACGATGTCCACCGTATGCTCCACAGAATGGTGGTGTAGGGACGGTGACTTGTGCGTGATTTAGTTTTAAGTGATAGTAGAATTTCGACGCATCTACCGCACTCTCTCCTCCTCCCCCGTCTATGTCCCGCGTCAAGACAGAGTCAAGAAGACCGGAGATGGAAGAGGGCGCATGTGGATGGCACAGCCGGGGGCCCCTTGGCGTGCCACCACATCCGCATGTTCAGTATTTGTTATGAGAGCGCAACCCGAATAACGCCTGCCGTGCCCTGATATGGCCCCCGTGTTGGCCCAACGCATCTACCACGTGGACCGTTTAGGGGCCAACTTAGACACCCACGAGTATCGAGATGCACGTGCGTGTGTGAGTGGAAGTCACTCAAGTGTCTGCGGGTCAGCGAGACTGAAACCGCTCGTGGCGACGCTGGATGACCTTGCGGCGGCGAGCCTTGAACAAGGACGCCGACATAGATGGCAATGTCGGGCGTCAGCTAAAGGAGTATTTCTTCGTCAAAATAAGTATATACGTAGAATGGTTTTTTTAAAAAGTGCTTCTTTGTGGCACAAGATAATACAATGGGAAAAAAACATGGAAATGCATGGAAGGGTGTTAGATACTTGTAATTTCCTCCAGTATGCGTGCGGCTATTTAAAACTGAATACCCTTTGGTTAATCTTGATGGTAAATGCGAAACCTACGTAATGGACGCATTTTGAGGAATACATTCAAGCTGCTTCCCCTTAAATGTTAATATGCAATAAAATTTGTGGAAACTCCCAACTCTTGGAATCGCCTGGTTACCGACCTGGCAAAGTTAAGGTTCCCAAACAACTGCTCAGTTTGGAACCACAGTTAATTTAAACCGGGTTAAATATAGCTTCTTTGAAGAACAGTTTAAAAAACCCAGAAAAATAAGAGGCGACCACTGGAACTTGGTGTTTATTGGTCTGACGTTTTGGGTTTTCACACGAACCCCTCATCCGTTGAAGAAAAGGGTACTTGGGGCACTTGTTCTGCAGTATATATGGGGTATAGTTGCCAGGCCGCCACAGGCCTACGATCGCTGGTAGACTTCGTGTTCATCGCTTGGGTTCGTATTTGATGCGATGCTTGCCTCTTTGTCCGTAACCGAGTCGTTAATTGCCATGATTTTATCACCGTTGTCGATTCCTGGCGTGAAAATTACACGGCAATTTGGCTCGCTGTTGCCGGGAGTACTGGTCACCCGCATCTTCCCCGCGTGGCTATCAATTTTGCCAAGACGAAATCACAGCACAGAATATGGAACCGCGTGCGCATTGCGCTTACTAATTTACTGTGGGCCAGAGAATCATGACTAAAACGGTTCAGGGCTTACGCGGTTGTCAGCCCTTGTGAGCATTTGGACATCGTCAAACTTGAAAGTTTGGCGGGGTCCTGTCGCACTAGACGCAACTTGAGAGTAAGTGTCTTTCCTCCTCACTGCTGCCGCGTGCTCGGCCATTCACAATGCGGAGTAGTCTCCCAGTTTCTCCGACGTAGTTGTTCTGTCCACAACTGCACCAGATCCATTAAATGACTCCAGACGTTTCTTGCCGTGGTTTGCGGGTCTTTTTGGCCTCATTATTTGGCGCCTGATAGTTACGTCTGGTGGGTGTGCATCTCCAACTCCGAGTGGTGTGAGAAGGCAGCTAAAGGCTTCTGAGAAATTCTTCCCGTAAGGTAGCGTTTGCCAAACTTTTGGGGTTATTGCGGTACGGTCTTTTACCTTGGTTGCGCATGCAAATGTCGACAAAGTTGCGTAGGTAGCCGTTTGCTCTGAACACCCATCGAAGGTACTGCAATTCGACAACCTTGTCTTTCGGTTCGCTGCAGTTGGTCACAACACGCTGATATGGTGCCCTTACGCCACTGCGTTTGTGACTGATTGATTGGTTGCTGTCGAAGCTCAGGACTTGCGTTGTATTTATCGCTTACCTGAATACTTTAGATTTAAGGCAACTAAAATCTTTGCGACAGAAGAAGATGTCATGGAAGACCAGATGGTCATTTTCTTCTTCCTCCATCGTGAAAAGGATGTCCGGGAAGACGCCTTCGAGGTACTCGTTGAATGCCAGCATGCGATCCGTTCAATGATGACGAAGGTGTCGTTTACATACCAAGCCCAGACTTTTGGTCGGTGGTGTTGGAATACCTGTGAGTGCAGCCGTTGCATGACCGTTTAAGCTATGATTCCCAAGATCGGTGAACTTATCGGTGTACCTTTCACCTGCCCGTAGACTCCTCCGTCCAATGTGAAGTATTTTATGAGTCAAGGCTTCAGGAGTTGGATGATTGGTGGATGTCCGAGGTGCTTCTCTGTTTCATCGTATTTTCTTTGGAGGTGTAACGCAACGGTTTCAACTGCCAGATCCTGGGGCAAGGACAAAAAAAGAGACGCGATATCAAAAGATATTGTAAAATCATTTGGCAGGAGACTTACCCCTTTAATTTTCTCCAAGAATTGGATTGACAAGTTAACTGTGATTTCTGAATCCGCGGTTAGAAATTTTAGGTGCTGAACTGGCCACTTTGCCAGTCCGTTCGTTAAAGTTCCATTGAGTGATACAATGGGCCGGGGAGGAACGCCTTATTTCTGCACCTTTCAATGACCATAGAAAGGCCGTTTCTTTTGCTCTGGCCATGCTGGGGTCGATCGGCAATATTGCACCTTAGTTCTCTAGTGCCACTAACGTCAAATTAATTTAGCGTGTCAGAGTTTTTACAGGGTTGGTTTCGCATGGCACGTAGAACTAGCGATCCTCCAG
Organism: Schistocephalus solidus; assembly: GCA_017591395.1. Classification (NCBI taxonomy): domain Eukaryota; kingdom Metazoa; phylum Platyhelminthes; class Cestoda; order Diphyllobothriidea; family Diphyllobothriidae; genus Schistocephalus; species Schistocephalus solidus. The sequence continues at coordinate 63,888 of WEDG01009760.1, read as the reverse complement.
CAAGCTTTTAGCTTTCTGAAGGTATTCTGACCTGTCCAATACGACCGTGGAATGCCCGTTATCCACAAGCCCTATACGAATATTTTGTCGGTCTTGAGATCCCATAGTGCCTCGCGTTCGACCTTAAGGAGCACTTCGCTTGGCCTATGAGGAGTGATGACACATGGTGTCGAATATGAGTTTTGGTTTAGTCCGTTGCTTCCATCTGGCTGAGGATTGATTCCACTGCCGCAACCATGCTGGCAGGTTTGGCATCACTTGTGTTAAATGAGGCTTCATGCCGCAACACTTGCATTTGTTCCTCTGTCAATCCCCTTGAAGACAGGTTAGGAACAAAATTTGTCGTTTTTAAATAACTTTCGATGGAGTAGTTTTCCGAAACTTTTTCTCCAGTGCTGCTTCGCGTATTGCTCCCTGTTCGTGGGTTCATTCGGCCTACCTCGGTTAAAGCTGTTGGGTACCGTTCTTGCCCACGAACTCGTAGCATTTTGTCCTCTCTTTGTCAATCCTCTGACAGTAATTGCAAAGCCTCGAGTGACAGTCTTGAATGAGCACTTGGATCATTCGTCTGCCAGGTTGAAATACCGTGCGTCTCGCAAGTTCTGTGATCACCGAAGGTTTATTGAAACACATTTTGGAAAAACATTATTGTCGAGCCACCTGTGCCGAAACCGAATCTGCGCATAAATAGACGACTCAAGCGGAACATATGTTTCCCACCGTCAAGCCAATCGGAGCGCGTCGTGCCCAAACAGATTGCTGATAGAAATGAACTGGCGAGTTCCAGGAAGTAGCTATATAGAAGAAGCAGTCATCACATGAACTACGCGCCCCAGCGATGAACACGATGCCTGCAAGTGATAGTAGGCCTGTGGCTGCCTGGCAACCAAGCCCTGTAAATACTGCGCAACTTGTGCCCCAATTACCCTTTTCTGCAACTCTCTCTGATGATGGGTGTGAGAGAGAATCCGAAACGTCAGGCCAATTTAAACCATTTTCCAGTGATCACCTCTACTTCTTCTGAGCTGCTTCCTAGAACTCGCCTGTTCGTTACTATGTACAGAAAAACAAAATGTCTGAAACCACCTGTAAGGAATATCCAATATTATTATAACCAAATGGTTCTAATCAAAATCAAATAAAAAGCCATAAATTAAAGACGGTTATTTAAATTTTGTGCAGTCATAGAGTTATGAAGCGCCTTAACTGTTTTAACTAATATCAGCGAAACAAACTTAAAGCACCTATTATGCTGGCAAATGGAAAATGACAATTAAAGGACAAACATAGGTAGTAACAAAGTAACTTAAAGTATTTTAAAAATGAAGTTTAACCTGTATTTTATGCTATCTCTAAAATGAACAAAATAGTTTTAGAACAAAAACATTTGCCTACAAATATTCTTATAAATCTTCCAAACATTAATGTTATAAAAATGTGACACATATACGTAAAATAAGACGTTAATGCAGTAAGAGTACCGCTCAATAGATTTTGATATAGCATTCCAACATATTATCCTAAAAGGGTTCCAATGTCATTTTTCTTAACTTGGCCACGGGTTAAAACAGACACACTGCTCCCAGGATGGAGACTGAGCTGTGCATATCGGACTTGCAGGGTTGGACTTGAACATACAGGCATAAGGAGAAATAGCATTCAGTTTTCTTTATAACTGACCCTGTTTTGCATCCAGATAAAGTTGCTTGATATTTCAGCCAGGAAATAAGTGTTCCAATTTACAGTTGGCAGGCTCAAAGTTAGCATGGATTTCGTGCCGTTCAATCAATTGGCTGAAAAGTGGGGAGTTAAATCGGAGGCTACTATCTGGACTGAAGAATCCAAATGCGCGGACATGGGATACACGCTGGAATACCTCACCGGTGATGAAACCCAGTCCGCGCGAGCTGTCTGGACTCCAGTTAGCTGCTATCAACCAGAAGCAACCGCAATTATTATCCCCATTCCGAAACCGATTTGTTAATCTTTCCGTCTTCCTCAACCATATGCACCCTCTGCTGCGACATCAACGTCGGCGGTACACCATCTTTGTGATTGATCAGGTAGGTTGATACAGTTGGCCTTTCCTTTGTAGAACAATCAAGCATGGCCCACACCCACGAGTTTGCCCTTAAAACATCATATTCATGAACTGGTTTGGGCACAATCGGTAAAACATAAAGTATCTCAAATTATTATGTACTGCCATCATGCGTATGGAGCGGTGTTACAAACAATTTCATTGAAAGTCCATTCGACAAACAGGTGTTTTGGGTAATTTATCGTCGTTATGTGTGTGATACGGTTCGAAATCACCCCCAAACACTGTGTCTTTTTTGGTCGATCTGGTGACCAGTGTACTAAATGCATATTGGCTCCTGTCAAAGGCATGCTTTTCACGACTCGTCATAGGCAAGTACTGCAGCCAGATGATTGGTTGGGATTTCAGATCCTTTGTGTAACAAACTGCCGTTGCTCTAAGTAAGGCCACGGGGTAATTTCCACATGAGCTCGCGTAACTTTCGGAATTAAATTGTAGGGTGAATATGCTTACTTGAATATATTTATTAGCGAAGGACTTTCAACTGAAGACTACTTAATGTCAACGCTCACGGGCTAGTAAATTTCCTGTTAATACGACCACCTTGAGAACCTGTCCTGTCTCTTGTGCCAGAATCTTTGTGCATATACAAAGTCTGCCTTCTGGGCATGACTGGAAAATCTTATCTTTTAAAGAACCTTTCTCCCTATTACAGATTACACCAGATTCATTCAACCGAGCTGCGCTTTTGAATATTGGATTCAGGGAGGCGATTAAGGCAGCCAATTATACTTGCTTCATTTTTCACGATGTCGACCTCCTACCCGAGGATGACAGGATGACTTACGGCTGCGAGCATCAACCACTTCATATGTCTGCAACTATTGACAAGTATAACTACTCGTAAGTCTTTATTCTCACACGTAATGATGGATGCACTATGGTAGTGCACTGTTATTCTCCTGCGTATTGCCTTTTTAAGTGTTGAATTCCAGTGGGAGTTGTTAGAACTCGTAGGGCAGTGAGGTTGCTAACGAGTAGTTCACAAAAGTAAAGGTTAAGGCAAGAGAATTAGTAGGGCAGAAGTTGCTTGGTCACTAGGTGGGCAGACACCGCCCAAAGGTCAGTTGCATGGAAAGTTTCACCATGTCCCCAGCCGGCCAAAAACAATTCAATACGTCATCATTTGATTCTGTTCATTTTTACCCGACTCTTTATAAGATATACTGATATGCGATCGTTATTTAACAGAAACTTACTTCAGTTAATGCCCGGTTTATTTCCTGTGCATCCAATAACTTGTTATCTGTGTTTTACTGCACTTGAACTCATTGTAACTAGTGAAATTATCACACGCTCTCTCGATACAATAAAGATAATGTTATACTTATCACCGTTTAACTTGTTCAGAATTGAAATCGTGCAGTCCTTGCACTGTTTTCTAGAGATTATGCTCAAGCCCTCGAATACCGTAGCTACCTAGAAAACAGCCATGTACGTATTTTGCGCCTCCTTGTCACTGATCTTGGCTCCTTATTACAGTCAGATGAAGGCGTTCACTCGTGTGTAGAAAGCAATGATCTGGATATGCCTTTTTAATTTTCAAATGTTCTTTACGTATTTTAAAATCACAACACTTCTTGAAACTGTTAAATTTTTAAATGTTTAATGACTTCTTATGAAACCGACGGGTTTTAATTAAAATTACCTTAGACTGTTCTACAGTGGCTCATTTGGTGGGGCAGTGGCGATGACACGAAAGCAATTCGAGAAAACACTGGGATACGCCAATACGTACTTTGGATGGGGCTGCGAAGACGATGACATGTACAGGCGACTCGGATTCTCCAACCAAACGTTAATGAGACGCAATTTCACCTTTGCTCGGTACAAAATGTTAAAGCATGTTAGAGATGCTGGAAACGAAGAAAACACCAAAAGGTATTAAAATCAGTCTACTTATTTTTATCTAGTACAATTAACTTTTTAAATAGCTGAAGACCTGATATCTGTTTAATTAGAAAGCAGAGGCTGCAACGTGCTCGTCAAATTTGGCAAAACGATACTTACCTTCATGTTCAATATGCAGTTTGGAAGAGAGAACTGAGATACAACGGCATTTTCTACCACTTCAAAGTCGATATTTCAAAGCCTAGTTTGGAGGATTCGAGAGCAATTATATAGCCATTAACAGTGACACCTTTTTACGGGCTATGTTTATTTGCCTGTTGTATGGGATCATATTGTGTCAACCAACCTGCTCTATTCATTGCAGCATCCATCCTTTATTGCGTTCTTTAAATGGAAATTGTTTGCATTTAGAAGAAAAATAGAGAGACGATTTTTGTTTTGTTTTTATTTTTATTGTGATTTAAATGACGTCAAATATATCGCGGGACTCATGAGGGTGGTTGGTTAGAGGAAAGCTCTTTATTGGTTACCAGTTAGCAACTTATCACTGTATTCACTGGCATATGTCATTGTTCTGCAAAACTTCCTGTGTTTCAATTAAAAATTCAGTTGGGAAAAACATGTTTTCAGAAATTCATCATCAGGCCGTTGGAATTACATGAGGAAGGTAATAATGAGCTATTAACAGAGTTTATTTGGGGCTTAAGTGTATGTAGGGGTGTAGGGTGTAGGAGGTACTAGTAAGGGGTAGCACTAAACAGAGAGTATTTGGTCACTACATTTGTCCCATACAGGTTGTGAATGCTCCTGTGACTCCTCGTAGCTAGGCTCTTCCCAGCGGTCACACCCCGGGCAACCGTCACGACCACCGGGCTAAATCAAGTGATAGTCTCCGGTGTTGTGTGGCTCAACACCCGTTATGTCTGACCCCCCATGTTTCCACCTCCCTCCTCTCGAAACGTCCTGCGTTGGGGACGACATCGACCCCGTATGCGGCTCAGGCCGCAGGAAGTCTACAAGCAAGGCGGGCCGCGGCTGATGGCAGAGCTCACAACAATCTTTCAGGAGATGTGGCGACAAGGATACGTTCCTTGGAATTTCAAAGACGTAACCATCGTCCATCTCTACTAGTGGAAGGGGAACTGGCAAATTTGTGATAGCCACAGAGGTATCTCGTTGCTCAATCTCACCGGGAAGATCTTCGTCCGTATCCTTCTCAATCATCTGAACGGTTACCTAGAGCAGGGCCTGCTCCCGGAAGGCCAATGCGGCTGCCGACAACACCGCGGAGCAACCGCTATGCTATTCGCCACCCGCCAGCTCCAAGAGAAGTGCCAGGAGATGCAAACTCATCTCTGCACTACCTTCGGGGATCTGACGAAAGCTTTCAACACGGTTAATGGTGACGGAATGTGGAAGATCATGCGGAAATTCGGCTATCCCGAGAGGTTCACTTGCATGGTTCGTCAACTCCACCGAGGCACGATGGTGCGCGTCACGGACAACGGAGCCGTCTCAGAGGCTGTTGCAGTGACTAACGGAGTGAAGCAGTGTTACCCCTTGCACCTGCCCTCTTCAGTCTCTTGTTCTCTGTCATGCTAATGGACGAACACACCGGGATCAACATTGCCTACCGGATGGACGGCCCTCTCCTCAACCAAAGGCGGATGCATTTGCACTCGCGTGTATCCACAGCCGCTATCCACGAACTTCTCTTAGCTGATGACTGCGCAGGCAATGCAACAAAAGAAGAGGACATGCAAAGGAGCATGAACCTCTTCGCTGCCGCCTGCGACAACTTCGGACTGCTCATAAACACGGAGATAACGGTGGTCGTGCATCAGCCGCCACCCAATACCATCTACAACGCAGCTCGCATCAATGCCAACGGCGTCCAACGGAAATCCGTGGGTACTTTCACGTTTTTGTGCAGTAACGTCTTACGCAGCACCAAAATCGACGATGAAGTCACCCAAAAGATCGCCAAAGCAAGCCCAGCTTTCAGACACATTCAGAAAGTCGTCTGGAATTGTCATGGTCTGCCCTTCAGCAGCAAACCCAAGCTGTGCAAAGCTGTCACCTTGCCAAAGGTGCTATATGGAGCGGAGACTTGGACGATCTACCAGAAGCAAGTGCGGTTGCTCAACCACTTCCACCTCAGCTGCCTCGGCAGAATACAAAAGCTGAGATGACAAGACAGGATCCTGGACACAGTAGTGCTGAAACTATCAGGCCTCCCCAGCAGCTACGCTCAGCTGAAACAATGGCATCTGCGCTGGAGTGGCCTACTTAAGAGGATGGAAGACGACTGACTACCAAAATGGCTCTTCTACGGAGATGGCGCCACGCGTGCTCGTTGGCAAGGGAGTCAAGTACGACGCTACAAGGACACTATGAAGACTTTCCTGAAGCAAATGCATATCAACCCGGTAAACTGGGAGGACCTCGCCCGAAACCGACTGGCCAGGCGGAAGACAGTTAAGACAGAGGCAGTAATCTACGATGCCTGCCCGATCAGCCCCGCCAAGGCCCAAAGGACGGCACGAAAGTCACCAGCGTCCTGGACCCCACACAGCCAATGCCCTTGCCATCACCATGTATCTGAGAATATCACGGTTTCTTAGAAATCGTGGCTTGGAAATCTGCCAATCTGACACTTACACAAGCCCACGCCATGGGCCCAGTGTGTGTTGTGCATGGAGTGGCTGACCAGTGACTTGGAGTCCGATGGCGATGGTTCCTCCATATCCCTTGGTTTATTGAATCCTGGTGTGTGCATCATGGGAGCCAAGTCGTGCCCTGGCGCGCGAAGATGGGTACGCCAGCCCGTCAACCAATGCGCCCACCCCTATATCGGACAGCTGACCGGCTCGGACGGTGGTCTGATTGTGGGGATGGGGCGAGAGTGCGGTCAACGGTTCAGCACATTTTTCTCAATATAAGTGACGCGCTTGAACCTCTCCCGGTGCGCTTAAATCCGTGGCTTGGAAGGTTGCTAACTGACGGGATAACTCGAAACGCGAGGTCAGCCCAATGTGTGTTTGTCTAGAGTGGCTGACTAAAGGATTGAGAGTCAGGTTGCAATGGTTCCTTCTTAATGTGGCCTCTATGGCACTCCCACTCTGTTTGGATCCGAGCCATCCCTCGATCGTGTCGTTGTGTTCTTGTTTTGTGTTGAACCCCAGTGTGTGGGCCTGTGCCTTTTCCCTTCTCCAGTCTTCTTGAATCTGTCTTGACACCGGGTCTATGCGGGGGAGTGGAACAGAGAGTGAGTTAGATGCAGAGCAAGCATCTTCTCACTATAATCTAGCGTGAGTCACCGACTCTGCACAGCATCCGGTGGACATCGTTGAACAAGACGGTCAAACTATTGTGTGTGTGTTTCCCTCTAAACGGGCCGCCTGGAAAATGCGCTGGACAAACACAGGGGCCAAATAAGGGTACAACGGGCGTTATTCTTAGTTGGGATGAGTTCCCATAACAAATGCTGAACATGGGGGGGTTCGCGTGACTAACGTGGGCACGTGCCGGTGCAGGCTCGCACCCCGCTCTCCCATTCCGCGGACGATTATTCATCTGTGCCCGACCCCACCGCCGGTCTTCTTGACCATGTCTCGACATCGGCCATAGACGGGTAAGGGAAAAAGAGAGTGCATTAGATGCAGTGCAAGTCTACTGTCACCTACAACTAATTTGCGCACAAGTCACCGTCCCTGCATCACCTTTCTCTGGAGCGCCCCCTAAACGGGCCGCGTGGTAAAGGCGCTGCACCAACACGGGGGCCGGATCAGGGTGCTGCAGGCGTTATTCTTCTGGGATGCGGTCCCATAATAAATTTCAAACATGTGAGGTACGCGTGAAAAACTTGGGTACGCGTAGGTAAAGGCTCATGCCGCACCCCGCTGTCCCATTTGGAGATCCTTAATCTGCACCTGACCCCGCCTCCGGTCTTCTTGGCTATATCTTGACACTGGGCACAGGCGTGTAAGTGAAGAGAGAGTGCAGTAGAAAGTAAAGTAAAAAAGTACAGTGCCCAGCGTGAACCTCAAAAGTTCACCATTGTGGAAAATGCGAGAGACGCTACCAGCAAGCCCTGACTACAAATGACTGCAAAACCTAGGAAGATTAATCACATACCAAACTGCCTGCTCATCCAAAAAATGTGCCACACGGATAATCTTCAGCAGGTGTAGCGTATAATCAAAGAGAAGTGACCACACAGTTAAAGACAAGTTAGTCTCGCACCTCGACACTTGCCCTGATTGGGAATGTTCGTGACTCCATTGACAATGTAAACTTTTGAGTCAAACTTGATACGCTTTGGTGCCTCTGAGAAACCCCTCATGGAAGGCAAGCCATGCGGGAGTTTGAATGCAGAAATCCTCTCACATTTTCCTGATTTAGGCAGTAGACCTCCGTGTTTCCGGAGTAAAATAGTGTCCTGACAAGACTCTCTGCCTTTATTTTCGGTTTTTATGGCACTAAGTAACGGCAACACCTGCTGAGTTTATTGGTCAATTGTGAAAAATGAGGGCCCGATCAATTGAAATTTGATTTTTTGGTCACTTTGGTGACGGCGTGGTCGACAACTTAAAATACTCAGGAACGTACTGACTGGAGCCAAATTTTGACTTCATATTTAAACTATTTCCAGGAAGGTGGACAAGTGTCATTGCATGAAAAATTAAAGCGGACATACAAAAATTTCAAAGAATGAACTATTAAAAGAGGCGTATCATTGACCATCAAATGTTTTATTAGGCCTGCCAGTCATCAGTGCACCCATGCCTTGTTTCGCTGAAGAACGAAATTTGCAAACACCTTTAGTCACTGAACTCGTCAACTACTGCCTGATTGATGATTCCTTTCAGGAGCTGAACACTTTCCTTGTTAAGCTAATTGATTGAATGCTCACACGGTAAATATAAGAAGCTCTACTAGCGATAATTTTTATAAAGCCTGCCTTTAAGTATTGAAAATATCAATATTAAAAAAAACAGTATCATCTGTTTAGCAGCCTAACTTCTAAGCCCTTCGGTTTGATAGTGTTTCGTTTTAGAAACAGGAACTAGGTGAAAGTATTCTGCACTTGGCTAATATCAACCTGTGGTACACCACTCCCAAACCCTGTGCCTGATTCGAATATACGCAAACAGTATGAAACTGTCAACTTAACTGTGGAACTATTACAGTTTCAAAAAAAACCGATGATTCCCAAGGAAAATCAGTATACTCAAATATACCGAATTTGTAGACCATGCAAGTTTTGAGCTGTCTGATTGGCTCATGACCTCAGGAGATTGTAAAGCGAGACAATTGAAAGTGGCTACCGGCATGGTGCGTTCACCTTACTGGAATTGCAGTTGTAGCGTTTGACAGTGTTCCCCATTACAAGCTAAATCCAATCAACCACTAATAAAAAATTAAAGCAGCTTAAATTTCAATATCACAATATGTGGAGGATAAACAAATGAGGGCCGTTGCAAATAAATCTTCACATTGCATATTTTTCTTATCAAACTTCTAAACTCTAAGAGAAATTCATAGCAGTGAAGTTTAAATAGCTCAAACAAACCTTTTCTTCAAAAACCTCAATAGGGTTTCTCTATAATTTACATTATGAGCAGCAACGCCTCTCAAAGTTGACAGCGAACCATTTTCCATTTTGTACGTCAATCATGGGAATCTCCAACCGTAATTATACAATAATTTATGTTTATCTTAAAAAATTGCGGAAACTCAGCCAGCTCATTTGTATTCAAACCTCTGGAACAAGGTCCATGTTTGGGTACGGCTATGGTTCTAAACCCCACGCTACGGGGCTCCACCGAAAGCTGAAAATGCACTCTAGGGATGCAAACGATGCGGCTTCTTCTCTTAATGGGGTAGTTTTGTCCCTCTCAGACTTCTGACCGCAGGCACTCGAAATCTTTCCCGTATTGATGAAAACGTTCACTCATCAAAGAGTACAGAACAGATAGATATATAACGCATTTCCCAAGCTTGAAAATTTTTCGCGATCCTCGATATGATGCACTCTGTGCGAAACTTAATGCCGAGCTTCTATATCTGACCTTGAGTTCGGATCGCTCAAGTTATCATGCGCTCGTTAAAAAAGAGGTTTGGGCGAACGCAAGTCTTCTGACTTCCTGCGTCGCATTCTTTTTCTGTATGGGAACATGGCTAGTGATGGTGCGTTTTTAGGGAGACGTTCTTATAGCGCCTGCCAAAATCTGTGTAGACTATCTCAGCTTCCGGCTCAGATGATCTAGAGATCTGAAAACTCACTGAAATATTTGAACTTATGATGCAGGTTGAGTGTCTGTCGACGGTTGCTTAGGCCTCACATCCTCGTGCTGTATCCACCTCTGGCCTGACCGAACTCAAGGCATAGATAGACCAATTATCGTCGACCAATTATCGTCGACCAATCATCGTCGGCTGCATCTGCACCGCTCTGCTGGCTCATCTCGACTTTCCTGATCGTCCACATTCTAGCTCTCCCGCTAGGACCGCTACCCTGTGCTGGTAGGTCCTAAATCCTGACGCTATGTCCCACTCCGGCTCTTGAAGTCTTTACAGGGAAACCCTTCGCCATAGAGTAAATGCGGCAGAGTTCGCTGGTTACCCCACCCATCGCACGTTGGCAAAGCCGTTTTCTCGAAAATTGACCTGGTTGATGCTTCCAATGTTGCTGTTGGCGCCGGTCCTCAATAACGTCTTCCAGACTCGACTGTACTCTTATGAAAAATAACCAAGGCTGAGAAGTGTTACAGCCCATTAGTACGTAAACTTCTTGCTGGTCATCTTGCCGTGAAGTAATTCTGCCATTTACTGGAAGGTCGAGAGTTCAATAACATTACAGATCACAAGTCACTTCCTGTCACTTTGCATTCCCACTCGGCCAAACGAAACCCCGAGGAGATCCGCCAAACAGGTTACACTTCACAGTTAACTTGAGACATCGCCGGCCCAGTTACGACCTAGCCGGTGTTTTGGACGACCCAAAGGCTATAGCACGCCTAATCCATTTGCGCCTGCCAGGGCGAAAGACCCTGAAGGGAGAGATTTCTCGCACCTCAGTGGAAGCACTTATAACAACGAACATCTCCCTTGTCATCCACGCCTGCTTGCTCCTTTGGGGGGAGGGGGGGTCATTCACTTGCCGCATGACTCGATGTCTATCAAAGGCCAATGCGAACTATAAACAGCCTGACTATTGACACACATGCCAGTGGGATCGTTATGACCGCGGTCCTGGAATTTACGATTAAATATTGATACAAGGTAAATATTACCGGGATTCTGCCCACAGTTACTGTGGAAATAGTTTTTCAGACGGCGGAACCAATGGTTGCGCGTGAGCGGATGCGGTGAATTTTTGTGCTCATCTCTTCCTTTGTTCAAGCTTTAACCTCGCCTCCCACAACCACACCCCTTCTCCCTATTGCTGTAGAACGCGTTTCTTCCCTTGCCTCTAATAAAACATTAAAGATGAGCACAAACTTCCGTCACTCGACGTCCAAGTATGAGCCTATCTATGCGAGCCGTATTTTCAATTGCTTCAGGTATAGTTAATTATTATCGAAAAGTACCAATCAGCAACATGGTTTCCGCGCGAGTTCTAAAGTGTCGGATACAAATTGCTGTATCAGTCGGTTTATTACGCTCAGCTAAAGCGGGAAAAATCCTACTGAAAAGAATATGTTACTGTTTTATTTCTTCAAGCTTGACACTCTAGCTTCTATAGGAACAAGGTGAATTTTCAATAAATGTGGTTATCCTATTCCTTTTCGCCATACTCTAGCATCCCATGTTTGCTAAGCAGCTATTACATCTGCACAAACCATACTACAATGGGTCATACGGTGAATGAACTGGATAAACACCGGGATGATACGCTATAACCGAACTGTGGAGTCCGCGCATCCCGTAAAAATGTCATATATGGGGGTAGGTGATGCGACACGCCTGGGCGCAGACTCATGCCACTTCAGCTACTCGCGACTTATCCCTGCATTAGATGACTGACGGGCTCGGAGTGCGGACTGCTGCGTGAGAGAGGGTAGTCGGACTTTTTTGAAGCAGGGAGCAATAAAAGCAAACTGCAGTCAGTGTCGTCTGATCAGCGCCAGGGCCCCATTGAAAGGCACTAGTATGTGGGTGGCTGGCATGGTGGCTTTTGGGCATAGAAACTGCGAGGCATGCATAACGTTTTTCTTCGTGCACTGGACCTATTTGTGTAACCTGACTGCAGCCACCTCTGCTGTAGCCAACAGACGCCTTCGAAGTGATTTTTGGGTAGCTTAACACACCACTTTTAAATCACTCGGATGGTTCCTCTGAAGTCTAGACGTCGGTCCGTGTCTCACGCATGCGTCAGGATAGACCTGGTAACTCCTTCATTTGGGCCTTCTTTAATCATGTGGAAAGATGCTCTTTCCTAAGCTCGGAAAAACTATGACGTATGCTCAAGGATTAGAGCGTTGCACTTCTGATCAACAGGTCGCGGGTTCGAGCCTCGAGTGGGGCACCCCCTGGAGCTTTTTTTGGCTGGCTGATGATGACTTATGTGGCAGAAATTGTCATTCCAGGCTCCCTTGTCATTGGTGGAATTGTTCATCTGTCTTTACGTTTACTACTAGCCACTTTGCGGTTGCTGGCAGGGTTCGGGAAGGAGCCCTAAGGCAGAGTGGGACGAATGAGTTCCCTTAGTGATCGGTGAGCGTTCATTTGTGAATGCAACCTCTATATTCTGTCCCACTGGAACAGATGGACTATATATACAAAGAGATTGTCTGGGCTGGCGGTTGTTTCCTGACCTTCCTCGTATGGATTGGGCTAGCCGACAACAATACAGGGGCATCAGCTGACGAAAAGGTGTCCCTGTGTCTCCTGACTTTACTTTTATTATTTTTCTGCCTCCCCCTACTCACACCACAGCAGGATTTCTCTATTCACCAGCCCTTTTAACTTACTTTCATAGAAATTTAATGTATAAGATTTCAGATTATTTATAGAAATTTCACCTGGTCTCTTCAGAGTGCCTTTAGAAATAGTAGTGGTATTTTCAGAAGGATTGGCTGTGAGTTTCCACTTGTCATCCAGGGTTTTTGAAAAGGAGCCCACGAATCTGGCACTAAATTTGAGATGCCTCTTGTAGGCAGTTTTGCTTGCTACACATTAAGTTTGATTCCATGGCCAGTAACACTTCGCACGCCATATAACAAGCATCCCATTTAGGTGGAAGTAATCATGCACGCAATAGCTTATGATGGCTGTCAGCATGTTAGTCCGGCGGCCACTTCTAACGTACTATAAGATGTCTTCATCTTGTCATGGTAAGATTTCACGAGAGCAACTTTAGCGATAAATTTGAATTTATGTATGCTTTACGTTGAATAGCATGTGCCGGACTGGAAAGCTCTTCCGGTAGTACACTTAATGACCTCTGTATGAGTGATTAATGAGCTAAGTAAAATGGACAAATAAAAATTAACAAACTCCAAATTAGAGTAGATAAGAAGAGTAAACGAACCATAAGGGAGTGTGTTGAGGTTCTATAAATGGCATCCAATAATTCTTCTAGGCAGCTAATTTTAAAATTTATCCCATTTCAGATCGGCTAGGCGTAAACTATTTGCCCATAGCGGGCCTTATGCCTTAGCCACAGCTAATCGACATCATTTCAATGATGCCATCAGCTAAGCTGATTACTAGTGGTCAGTTGGAAGGCCATTTCCAGTCATTTTTACATCCAGCGTAATGCACGGCAACATAGAGAGTCCTTAGATTTTTCAAAGTGATGCATCCAATGCAACCGCCCCTGTCGAACTTGTTACTTCCAGTTGTCTTCCTTGGCGGTGTGGTTGAATGTGCAGTAAAACTGTTGAGGGTTGAACCCAGCTTGTCCATCCTTTTCGGATGTTAAGTGCCGACAGATCCATTTCAGTAAAGAAGGAGAAGAAGAAGAAGAAGAAGAAGAAGAAGAAAAGAAGAAAAAGAAGAAGAAAAGAAGAAGAAGAAGAAGAAGAAGAAGAAGAAGAAGAAGAGGAAGAAGAAGAAGAAGAAGAAGAAGAAGAAGAAGAAGAAGAAGAAGAAGAAGAAGAAGAAGAAGAAGAAGAAGAAGAAGAAGAAGAAGAAGAAGAAGAAGAAGCAGAAGAAGAAGAAGAAGAAGAAGAAGAAGAAGAAGAAGAAGAAGAAAAGAAGAAGAAGAAGAAGAAGAAGAAGAAGAAGAAGAAGAAGAAGAAGAAGAAGAAGAAGAAGAAGGTTGTTCATTCACCGGAATCATGCATTTATTCAGCTGAGCTTTCGAACTCTTACTGCAGCAACCCGGTGGAAAAAGCACGTGAAGCCCGTACCTCTGCGATCAGTTTATGCGGAACGGCTATCCAATGGCGTTCATAAGCCGATGCCTACGCGTTCACCCCCGGAGGACCTAACCAGGACGAACCCCTATGGTGTGGCATGCGATGCCATACATCAAGGACGCGTCAGAAGCAACCGAGCGTATTGTTGTGAGACTTGGTGTCGGAATTGCACACCGACCAAAAGTTACCATGCGCAGGACGGTCATGAGAATCAAGGACAAATTAAATCCAAATGAGTAGTCGGGGGTAATGTATCGCATCCCGTGCCAAAACTGTTCCTGTAACTACACAGGCAAACTGGACGAATGCTTAAATCGCGCATACACGAGCATAAGCTTGCTATGAGACAGGGTGACCGTTTATCGCAAGGGGCTACCCACACCTACGAAACGAGACACGAGCTCAACTTCGCAGCCACGAAGATAATCTCCCATGCCAGATGCAAGACAAGCCGATAATTGCTTTAAGCCTGGGCCTCCGATGAGAACTCAGTCAATCGATTTATCTATCTGGCGCTGACATAAAGGACCCTGCGTAGTCACCTCCGAAATGGTGCCACTGGCGTCTGATTGGCCCTTACCCGTTCACTCGTTTATGTTGCTGTTGCTGACGCTGGACTCCAGCAAGAGTTCAAAAGCTCAGTCGAATAAAGTTGTGATTCCGGTGAACGAAGAACCTTCTTCTTCTTCACTCATACACACACCTGGAATGCGGACATTCGCCTCCATTCGTGAAAGATCCGTTTCAAGTAGGCGATAAATGCTTCAGGGTAGTGTTACGTTAAAGCCCAATAACGTTTTGTCTTTCCTTAATGCCACTTCAAACTTAATCCCCTTAAAGGCGCATAGTTTAGTCGACAACGGTGTTGATGGATACAGGTAAATGGAGGTACTGTGGTTTGTAAACTCTTTCCTTTAAATAAAACGAAGAAATAACGTTTTGCTTTATTTTCTAGCACTTATCAGCCAACAAGAAACCCACGCCTGTGGGTCGGTTAACAATTCTTTTCTGGGAGCACGAGTCCTTGAGAATGATTTCAAGCTGAAACTGATTATAGACCAACATCAGATTCCATTTCTGGAAACGTAACGCAGGTTTGTTCAATATTATATAAGGTTCTCGACTTTGAACTGTGCTCAAATTTCAAGCCGACTGCGAGTAAATAAATTCAGCCAAATGGGGTTATCACGCACGCGTTTATCCTGCAGGTAGGGTAGAAGCGACCGTCTTCAAAATGCCATAGAGCAGAGAATCTGCAGATTACGAAAGATGTTGCTAAATCTGTTAAAATATGCTCAAAATTTTTTTGTGCATACGAAACATTTTCGGCTGTAAACTTCTCGTGTCCTTTCTAGTGACAGGTGGACAGTTCAGCCGCAAGGCATCCTGAAAGGTCAATGAATATCTGTCGTCTTTTATATATTTTAGTGGTCAGAATACGTGGGTTCCGGATTTCCTCTTTATAACAGCAATCTGACTAAGACGATTCGTGAAAGTGATTGCATTTACCGTGGTGCTCTTCACCCGTATTTGCAGTCATAACAACAGTAAAAGTTTAATACTTCATCGAAATGTCATTACGTTAAGAACACCTGTAACCGATGCTCATCGATCATTTTATGAGATTGTTTTCGGTATTTGAAGCTAGGTTTTGCTGCTCTAACCCGAAAAATTCATTTTTTTGTTAGAAATGAGCAGTCAATAACTTTCAATTAGTCAGTAAAGCTGGGCAGTCAATTCAATCGGAGAAAAATCGTTTCTTTGAAAAAATAAAAGTATCGCAGATAAATTTCCAGGATCTTCCAAAAAATAGTTGTTTTCTTGGACTTGTTAATGAAGCCCACAGTCACTTAAAGGGCGTAAATTTCATGGTGTATTTAAAACAAGCAATTCTCTCCCCCAAATACTTTGAACGATTTCAATGCAACTTGATGGACTCGATTCTCCATTGTGAAATGCGTTTTTGACATCTAACCGCGCCTTGACGTCCTACGTTTTTTGTCAAAAATTATTGATAAGGATTTAGAACACTGATATATATTTCTGCCCACTGGGCGATCCTTACCAGAGCCGATCGTTCCTTTGTTCTGTCTGAAGTAGTTGCACACGGACGATCTTAGTTTAACTAAACAATTGTTAGTCCAATCTCCCTTGTTTTTGTTAGTAATGCTATTATGAAATGATAACTTAAAGATAAGAAACAAAAAGATGATGATATTTTACACGGAACCCAATCTATCAACGAGGTCAGATTTTACTCCGGTTATGACCTTCTGGGTTACCTGACTGATATCGGTGATAATGCTGGCATTACAAGACTTTTGGAAAAAAAGAATGATAGCCTTCTAAAGGGGTTTGGATAAATTCGCCAAATGAAAATCTACACTGACCCCATCTCAAGTGCAGGTCGGAAATGGAAGTACCTCTTTTGGATTGGAAGTTTGGAAATGTCTGTGTCAATATTCGAAGGGCAAGAGCATGTGACGTGAAAGTTCAAACCTTCGCTGAAGTCCGGTTCAAATTTTGGGTATGCCATCACCTAAGATGAGATATATCACTGACTAAAAAGGTCATTTTATTCTCCATATTTTTTTTCCTGTATCCTTCAAAGTCTTGACTTCATAGAAGCTGCAATTTTTTCAAGAGAAGGCAAATTGCCTTAGTAGTCAAACACGTAGCAGAGAAGGGCACTCATGCGCAAGACCACTTTGCAGCAAAGTGCGACTGTTTAAAGAAAGCATTTCACAAACAAAAATACCCAATAAAAGTAACCTCGCTTGCTAGGCAATTACGCAAACAGTATTACAAGTGGTAGTAGTATGAGTGAAAGTAGTATTACAAGCTGTTTTTGTAGTAGACTTAGTGTTAAACAATGAGTAGAGTAGGGATAGCAGAAATACCACTTGTAATAGCAACAACAGTAGTAGTATTAGTACTAGTAGTAGTAGTAGTAGTAGTAGAAGTAGAATTAGTAGTAGAAGAAGGTGAAGTGGCAGTTAAATTGGTTTTAGTATTAGTAATATCAGTAGTAGCAGCAGAATCAGAAGGATTAGTAGCAGTTTTTGCTGTAGTAGTAGTATTAGTAGTAGTAGTAGTAGTAGAAGACGAAGAAGTAATAGAAGTAGTAGTAGTAGTAGTAGTAGTAGTAGTAGTAGTAGTAGTAGTAGTAGTAGTAGTAGTAGTAGTAGCAGTAGTAGTAGTAGTAGTAGTAGTAATAGTAGTAGAAGAAGAAGAAGATGATGATGAAGAAGAAGAAGTAATAGTAGTTTTAGCATTAGTAGTATTGGTATTATTTACAGCATTATTACTAGTATTAATAGCAGTATTGGTAGTTTATGTTTTGGTAGTAGCTGTTGGAGTATATATAATAATAGTAATAGCAGTAGTAGCAGCAGTATCCGTATATGTCTTAGAAATAAACGTTTTAATGTTAGTAAAATAATACCAGAGGTAGGAGAAGTAATTATAGTAGAATAATTCATATATGTGGCCAAGGTATAATGATTGGTAATAGTAAGAACAGTAAGAGCAGTAGCACTATTGGTAGTAATAGTCGTCTTTTTATTTGTAGTAGAAGTAGTAGTAGAAGTTGTTATTATTGATATAGTATTCGTCAGTAGTATTAGCAGTAGCAGAATTATTTTAAGTTGAAGCAGTAGTTGTAGCAGTATTTGAAGAAGTAGTAATGTTAGTATCAGTAGAAGTAGAAGAAGTGGTATTAGTACTATTAGTGGTAGTAGTAGTTGCAGATTTATTTTTTAAAAAATTTGTTGATCTAGTAATAGTAATAGTAGTAGAAGAAGTTGTAGTATTACAAGTATTAGTGGTAGTAGAAGAATACGTATTAGTAGTAAAAGCAGTCCTTGTAATAGTAGCATTAGTACCAGTAGTAGTAATTTTGCATAAATTTTATGATCAGCAGCGGAGAACCAGCAGTAGTAGCTGCGGTTGCATAACTAGAAGTAGCACTTATAGTATTAGTAGAAGAAGAAGCATTTGACGCAGGGTTAGCAGTAGAACTATAAGTTGTAGCAGTAGTAGATTTAGTAGTAAGCGTATTAGTAGAAGTAGTAGTAGCAACAGCAGCAGTAGCAATAGCAGTGGTGGTAGTTGTAGTGGTAGCATTCGTAGTAGTATTTGTAGTAATATTAGCAGCAATAGTATCAGATGTAGCAGTATTTATATTAATTTAGCATTAATCGTACAACTGGGATTGGACGTAGTAATAGTGACAGTATAATTAGTACTAGTAACTGAAGTACAAGCTGTAGTTGTATTTGTATTAGTAGTGGTAGTCATCGTATTTTTAATAGTATTAGTAGTATTTGAATTATTATCAGTAGTGGTATTAGCAGACGTACTAGTAGCACTGGTAGCAGTAGTGGTAGTAATATTAGTATGAGTATCTGTTTTATAACTGCTAGTATGATTAGTATTAGAACTATTTGTGTCAGTTTTCCTTGCAGCAGCAGTATCAGTAGTAGCAATAGTAGTAGTAGTAATAGCATTATAAATAGCATTCGTTTAAGAAGTATTTGTCAGTAGTAATATAAATATTAATAATATTAGAAGCAGTCATAGTAGTAGGAGTATTATTAGTAACAGTAACCTTATTATTATTAATTGTGGTAGTATTAGAAGTAGTATTTGTGGTTGTAGTAATGGTATTACTATAAGCATTAGTCGTGGTCATTTTATCATAAGTACCAGTACTATTTGTAGTTGTCGCAATGTTATTATAGTAAGCGAAGTATAAGCAGTAGTATTTGTGGTTGCATTAGTAGTAGCACGAATAAGATCAGTATTTGTATTAGTTTTAGTGGTATATTAGTAGCAGTAGTTGCATTTTGTAGTAGTTAAAGTTAATTTTTGTAGTAGTAGTAGTAGTAGAAGTATTAGTAGTAATAGTAGTAGTAGTAGTAGAAGTAGTAGTAGTAGTAGTAGTAGTAGTAGTAGTAGTAGTAGTAGTAGTAGTAGTAGTAATGGTAGTAGTAGTAGTTTGAGCAGTGGTAGTTGTATTTCTTGCAGTAGTAGTAACAACAACATTATTATTAATAGGGATTGTAATGAAAGTAGCATTCGTATGAGTAGTAGTATTAACGCTAGTATTAGAAGTGGTGGTGTCGGTAGTAATATTATTAGTAGTTGTAGTAGCAAAAGCATTATAATTATTAAAAGTTTTAGTATATGTAGTAATATTGGTATTAGTAGTAACAGTATTAGCGTGAGTAGAAGCAGTATTAGTAGTAGTAGTATATGTAGTATTAGTTTAACTAGTGGCAGCAGTTATAACAGTAATATAAGCAGTAGTAACGATAGTATTAATAGTATCCATGGTAGTTCAGTTCAGTTCAGTTTTTCAGTTCAGTTTTATTAAGGGAAATATAGGCGAAGCCTTTGAGCTCCCTATTGATGTCAGTGACACTGTAAATTAAAAAGGCTGACATATAATGGACGTTGGACAAAGGGTTATCTCACGGACACACTGCAGGGCATCGGACAAACAATTATAAAATAATGTTACTCAAAAATAGGGAGTAGTATGTTATATGACGCGAAAATTGTGGATGGGAATATGTTTCAGGAAATGTGTTCAGGTTCGGATGTCGTGGTGGTACTTATGGCTGTACTGGTCAAACTTCCGCTTAAAAAGTGTCAACGGATGGGGACATGATTATGTCGGCCGGCAGAGCATTCCAGGCCTTAATCACTCTGTTGGAGAAGAAGAACCTTCTTGTGTCGAGTCTTGCACCTGTCACTCGTAGTTTAATGGGATGCCCTCGCAAAGTAGTGGTAGTGGCCAGCTCAAAGAAGTCGCCAGATGCAAGGCAACAATCCTGAAGCCGCAGCATTCGAAAGGCTTGTATTAAGTCGCCGCGTAGCTGTCTATAGTCCAGAGGAAACAGATCAAGATTAGACAATCGTGTCTCGTAAGGCAGGCAGCTTTGACCTTGAACAAGCTTGGTTGCACGTCTTTGGACCTTCTCAAGGGTGTTGTGGTCTTTGACAGACCACGGTCTCCAGGCTTGTATGGCGAATTCCAATTGTGGTCGCACGAACATCCCGAAAGACCTTATTAAAGCACTCTTTGTCGAACTTTGCAAACGCTCGCTTAATAAGATACAAGCTTGACATGGCAGATTTTGCTACTTTTGAGCAATGGAACGATGGCTTCAGTGTGGGCGTGATCCATACTCCTAGATCTTTCTGAGCCTCTACCTCCTGGGGAGCGGTGTGTCGTCCAGATAGTAAATTCTCTGGTGCCCTGAGCTGGTTCTGCCAAATCGCAGAATATTGCACTTGGTAGCATTGAATGGGAGGAGCCAGTTGTGCGACCATTCCTCGAGTCGATGCAAGTTCGCCTGTAGATTTTTCTTCATCATCTGCGTTGTGGATGACCTTCCAAAGCTTTATATCGTCAGCAAACATGGCGGTGTCACAGTCCAAGCCACTTACGCAATCATCAATGTATATAAGGAAGAGGATAGGGCCCAGGACGGAGCCCTGAGGAACCCCACTCTCAACCGCCACCTCCGCCGATTGTTGATCGCCAAGACGGACAATCTGAGATCGCCCAATCAAGAAGTTTTCGATCCACTTCAAAAGCTTGCCCCTTACCCCAATACGGTTGAGTTTGTATAGGAGACGTTGGTGGGGCACGCTATCAAAGGCCTTCTTGAAGTCTATGTACACTGCGTGCACTACATTTCCTTCATCGACCGCTCGGGTCCATCGTTCCAGACAGTAGAGCAAATTAGTTAAACAGGACCTTCCTCTGCGGAATCCGTGCTGCGCTTCAGAGAGAAGATGATGCCGCTCCAGAAACTGCATCAGTTCACGTTTGATGATTCGCTCCATAATCTTGCAACATATGGAGGTGAGACTTACCGGCCTGTAGTTATTTGCGGAAGCACGGCTGCCACTTTTTGTGTATTGGGGAAATCCACGCGGTCTTCCAATCGGGTGGCAATTTGCCTGCAGCGAGGGAGGCTTGGAAGAGTAGACACAAGGGTTCTGCCAACTCTACGGCCAACTCCTTCAACAACTTTGCCGGTATTACATCAGGACCTGGCGATTTGGTTTCGTCCAGCTTCAGTAGTTCCTGCAGAACAATAGGTTCTGTTATGACCACTGAGTCAATTGTCGGGACCTCTTCCGCACTATAGTTATCAGCGGTTAGATTGGCTTCTCTTGTAAAAACCGACTGAAAGAACTCAGATAGATGCTCAGCCTTTTCTTCGTCCTTGCAAAGTTCGACGCCTTCATCCGTTTTTAACAAAGTTGTTGTATTATTAGTAGTATTCTTATAAATATTAGCCGTAATTTAGCAATAGTACCACTAGTGTTCGCATTAGAAATAGAAGCATTATTTTTGTGCTTGACCAATATTGGTAGTAATAATAGTAGAAGGAGTATTTATTTTAGTAGTAGTAACATAAGTAGTAGCACTTGCAGTAGTGTTTGTTATAGAATTTGTGAAGGCATTGGTAGTATAAGGAGTAGTAGTAGTAGTAGTAGTTGTAGTAGTAGTAGTAGTAGTAGTCGCAATAGTAGTATAAGTACCATTAGCAGTAGTAGAATTATAAGTATCAGTATTAATAGCATTATTAGTGGTATTAATAGTCGCAGTTTAAGAAAACAAATTGATAGAATTAGTTGCAGTACTAGTTGTAGTAGTAGTAGTTTAAGTAGTAGTAGAAGGAGGAAGAGGAGTAGTAGTAAAAGTATAAGATGCGTCTTTAGTACCAATATTTTCAGTTGAAGTAGTAGAAGAATTAGTAGTAGTATTAGTGGTTATAGTAGTAGTTGTTGTAATATTATGAGAAGTACTAGCAGTTTAAATAGTATTAGAAGAAGCATTGCTAATAGTTGTTCTTTTCGTAAAATTATTAGTAGCAGCATGTGAAGCAAGAGTAGTATTACCCATAATATTAGCAGTTGTAGAAGGACTAATATTAGTAGTAGCAGTTGTTACAGTTGTATTAGTAGTAGTGCTGTAGCATTAGATGTATTATTAGATGTAGCATTAGTTGTAGGATTAAAAGCAGCAGTAATCGTTTTTTAGTACTAGTCGTATCGATAAGATTGGTAAGAGTATTAGTAGTAGTAGCAGTATTATTATTATTATTATTAGAAGTAGTAGTAGTATTAGTAGTAGCCAAGGTTATATTATTGATAATAATCACACAGCCTCGAGCACACTTCGAGAAGCTGCCAGCAGATGTGAAGGGAAATGTTGTTGTAAAGTTCGAGCGTCTATGCACTGAACTGAACATTCACCTTAGATTTAATACTTATAATAATCCTGTGAGGTTAAGATCATACTAAATATAGAAGAACACGAAGCAGAAGATCTATCTTTAGTTGAGTACCAGCTGAGGTTTTACAGAAGTCTTTAAGCAAAAGCTCTGCTCGTACCTTCCCTCCTTAAAGCAAAATATATAGTCTCTTTACTTGTGAACTACTAAAATCATAACTGTGAATTTTAGTTTTAAACGCCATAACATACATCAACAATGTTCATAGGTGTATGTAATTAAGTTTAATTCCGCTGTATACAGATTTTAAAAACCACAATTTAAATGAATTTGTGGGCGTTACTTCATTAAAATTGCCGATTTTTACAATCAAGATAACTCGTCTTATTCAGTTCTAAACCCGCGTTTCCGGCTTGTGGGATTTTTTAAACTCTGAATCTCCAGTAAACTAAGGTAAAAACTAAAAAGAGGCAAGACCGCTCATAGCTGGCCAGAAGTAACCATTTATTTACGACTAGCTTAAAGACAAGCATGCAGTAGGCCAGCCGGCCGGGCGAGGAATGTAGTTCGCCGACAGATGGCGACAGAAGCCTGCACGTGATACAAACTACCTGGTGGCTCTTAAATACCCTCCGTCGTTTCTGTTACACCCGCTTCCATAATCACTATTCCAATGAATGCACTGGTACGCCCAGTTGGTCACTCTATTAATAGAGTGTTCAGACAGATTAAGGGGGGGGGGGTTCAAGTCCAGCCGGCGACGAACGCTTTTTTCTCTTGCAGAGTTGAATCGTAAACGCTTGGGTTGCCAATGCTTCTGGTGACTATTCGAGACTGCATTAATTTCTTAGCCTGCACTGTAACCTACTACAATAAAACAGATGGATCGGGAAGAGGTGCGTCTGCTCAATGAATTTCAACAGTCGAAATTCTAGAAACATAAAGTGACTCAGAATTTATGTAGCGAGTCCTTCCACTGGTGCGAGCAGAGTCACGAGGTACCGATGTTGGTTTTGGTAGCAGGTGAACGTCAAATCTGGTGCTGCATGTTGGAATAGTCTCTAGAGCATGGTACAATCAACAGTTCAGTAATATGGTTAAGCCAAGGAGTCACCTAAATCCAAATAGATATTTCCAAAGGTGGGAGAATATACAGTTCACAGGTCAGTTATTTCAGATAAACGTGTCTTCTACACTAAGGTCGAGACTGAAAACCGGGTAGGCTCCAAGGGCTTGAAATGCGAAACCAATTTCAAATTGCAGGAAAAAAACGTGGGGAATTTCGCATTTGCCAGCAATGTCCACTGGCACATTATAATATCACAAGTAGCAACGCAGCACGATTCGAGCTCGTTTTTTCGCGGCCGTTTGCGCTCGCGTTTTGATTGGTTGCCTGTTGCGTTGCATGTAGGTGCTAAGGGTGCAAGACAGCGTGAAATTTCATCGGTTTATAATCTAAGGGACTGTTGGGTCGTAGACGTTGACTCGCCTTCTGCAGTTGCTGTAGACGTAGACGCAGATGGTGTCTCATCACCATGCGTTCGTGACTCTAACGTCGACCTGGAGAGGTCATATGACTCTTCGTAAAAGGATGAGGACTCTGTCAGATGACCAACTGTCAAACGAGAAGGACAGAGATGAGGAGTCCGATGGGTACCATTCTCTGAAAGATATCACGATAGTTGTGCTAAATACAACGTCTAAGAGTTCTATTGGAAATGCCTCTAAGAATACTGAAGAAAGTGAAAAAATACAGTTATGAATAAGGCAAACAAGAAGCACATCTGTCAGCAATTGCGTCCGCTTAACAGCGTGTCTCAGCAGGCAATCGCCCGTCCAATCGATAAACCGATGAAATTGCACACTGTATTTTGCACCCAGGCAACAGGCAACCAATCGAAACGCGAGCGCGAACGGCAACGAAAGAAAGAGCTCGAATCGCGCTGCGTTGCTAGTAAGTTTGTATGGAATGAGGCAGGCATTTTGCGAAATTTTATTTACACGTGAAAGCCCATTTACACCCATACAATAACCTTAAATGCTGGTTAGTTCTGTTTATCATAAAAGCGATCATAAAGCGTTGTGTAACACCAGGATATGCAACAAAACAGTTGCCGGAATTTGACTTGCAAAATGCAAAATTATCGTTGCATGTTGACTTCTGCGTCAATAAGCTACGAAACGCTGACCCAAACTTTTAAAAATACTGCCTGAGTAAACGTTTAATATGTTGGATTTCGGACGTGAGCTCAGATACCATTCCCTTCACCACCTATGATGGCCGTTCTTGAACTACATTCCAGGATGTTAGGTATTATCGCCTCATCAGCCTAGCTCTAGCCCTAACGTACGGTCACAGCAGCCTAAGCCACACACAAACCCTAAACACTGCGTCTTCAAGGGCCAACCTCAAACACAAAGAGGAGTGTGGACACTAATGGATAGGGTACTGTAGTTCATACAGAAGAATCGGATAAGAGGTTTGAGGAAGTTGGTGGTCGGACGTGTACACAGTTTGATTCCTGAAATCTGACTCAGGGTTCACTAGTCGACCACTCCACACAAACTCATTAAGGACTGACCTTGAGGTCTCACTTGGGCCGTCAGTTGGCAACCTTCAAAGCTGCAATGCTTAGGGTGTCGGGCTAGAAGCAAACGCATCAGATTTATGATGGTGATGAAAAGGGCGTAGCAGCACGGTGGGGGACAGAGTTCCTGACGTTCACACCACTCACTCGTCCCTCGCCCGTGCACCAGTCGATTAAATGAGCCGGTCTAACAAGTGACAACGAGATTGGTCGCAAGTGGTTGCCAAAGCTACGCAATCCATTTACCTGTGAAAAACATTATAAGTTTTCGCATAGACAGGAGGTCCTGCTCGCATCTCACACACACTAAAACACCATAGAGGCCAAATCGCCAAGAAGCCGAATAATATGCTTCTCACTCACGTGGTGGGGGGGGGGCAGGAGTCTTGCCTATGATAGGTTTGTGCGTAATGGTTGTCAAGGGTCAACTTTCGTATACTTACTTAACTTAATTTCCAATAGTAAAACTGTGTAATAAGGGCTAGAAATGGGCTTGGAGCGAACGACCGCCCAGTTCGTTGCGCCCACATATCGTGTACTTCCGATGCATCAGTCCCGCAATGCAAACCAGAATGACTTCACTCTGCAGATCAGGTTATCTCTTAGATTCTTCAATGTCACATGAACAGTGCGAAATTAAAGTCAGGCTAGCATTCCAACAATGTAGTCTTTCCAAACCAGAACGAGATACCGTAAAGTATCTCGCAGCTGAGATCACAGAAGATGTACCACATGATTTATTGAGCTCCCATCACACATTAGTGACAATATGGCTCGGGGATGAGCGTGTCTCTGGGGTATTCTGCTCCCTCGTTCATCAGAAGACACGAATATGACTTTAAACAGACAATATTTCCTTACCGAAATGGTTGATCCTACTTCTGGTTTGACGTCAACACTTGGTAATGAACAAGTGCTGCATTTGTTTGCTGCAATTTTCCACAGTGTTTTTATAGAGAGCATTAATGAGTTATCCATTTTTTAGGTATTTTTGTAGGCTATGATCACATCTGTCTACTTTTTAATCCAAAAAATTTTTTTAATGAAACAATTAAACAGTTGATAAAATGGCGACATGGTTTCCTTGCCCTAGAACTGCCATGTTTTTCGGTACGTATGTTCTCTGAACGGGCCTCGTAAAGGAAACTGAAATGGATCTTCAGAGGCTTGAATAAAGGTCCTCCGAAGAAGACTCATAAATGCTGCTTCTGTGTAACTTTAAGTTGTCATGGTTTTAGCCATTGAATAGGAAGGCCTCAGAGTAACAAATGCGCATGTTATCTCGTAAAAATCAACAGGATGGTATGTTCGTTATTTGTCAGGTTTTTGTTTGCAAGATACAAAAGTTTCGCAAATGTGGGCGAGCGAAATTGTTGGCCAGCATTGCTCCATACGAGTCGTGCAGGAGAACACTTTCAGAGTGAAGGCTATTATATTCTAGGAATGTCATTTTAATAAAAAAAAATGTGGGAACTCCTTTATGTAAATGTGGAAGAAAACTTTCTCGGCAATTTCTTCCGGTCTGGCGCGCAATCAGAATGGAAAGATAAGTCAAATTTACAAATGTTTTCATTGACGATTTCTCGTGCGGACATAACGTTCCTACTGTAAGTGGGAGGCTATGCTCGGAGAAAATATAAATCCAGGTATCCATTTATGATTGTTTTTAGTCCAAATTAGCTTTTTTAACAGTACTAATAAATTAGACTAGTCTAAAGTTCGTGAAGACATAAGCACAGATGTGACAAAAGTCCTTCTAGGTAGCATAACTTAAGGAGT
The DNA here is from genome assembly GCA_017591395.1 of Schistocephalus solidus. Taxonomy (NCBI): domain Eukaryota; kingdom Metazoa; phylum Platyhelminthes; class Cestoda; order Diphyllobothriidea; family Diphyllobothriidae; genus Schistocephalus; species Schistocephalus solidus. The sequence goes on along the minus strand of WEDG01009760.1, from coordinate 36,941 downwards.
GCAAGATTTTAAAAGGGGTATATAAACCATCATGCCTTTTCCTGAATTGGGTCGAGAATGGGGGGACTAGAGCAATCATTAAATATTTTACTGACCCTTCAACCGCAAACAACAATACACTACGCAAGGCTCGGTCGACAGTAATGACCACAGAGCACTGTCGAAATCATCTTATGGAAAATACATTCCTGCCCAGGTTGGTTTGCCTCGGCAAGGTAATTCTTCCAGGGCAGTGCATCGTGATTAAGAAAATCTGTAGACATTGGGTTGATAAGTCAGTTCTAGAAGAGACGAAGTTTATGCTATTGGGATCTGTTTTTTTTTCCCTGTTTTCTTGACATTCACAAGCAGATTGAACTAGTCTCGGAGCAATATAATCTTGATGTTGCTTTCATCCACTGATTCTAAATAAATGTGCGAGTTCTCAGAAGTTGGATTCTAGGCAGATCTCCAAAAGCAGTCGAAGAACATGCAAGAAAACCTGCAATTGCCTAACGCCTGGCAGTCGAACAGTAGCGTCAGTCGACTTTCTACCTCCTTCACCTTAATAACTGTTTTCAAAAATCAACAAAGCTTCTCATTGTCTGATAGTTGCATGCAATTCTGCCCTCTCGGAATATCAGTCTATGTAGATGCTATTTGTAAATTCTACCGATAACTTTCCAACACGCTTAAGTGCTAACGGTTGGTCAGTTAACTGAACTGCAGTAAACGAGTAAAACTCAGTGTTTACAGTGGGCACGCATCCGGAGGTAGATTGGATTGTTAAAGTTTCAAATGTTTTTCACGAAATCTTGACCGCCACCTTCATTAGGTGACTGAATGGTTCATGTGGTTTTCAGGACACTTTGATGCAGGGATTTGATGAAGCATGTTGAACCTTTTCTAGCCCACTTGTTTACCTATATCAGATAGTGCGTCGGTGACTGAAAACCCTTGGTCATGCGCCACCCCTCCAACCCCTACTTACACTGTTTGTTGAATCGAGTGTAACTCGAACACATTCGTGTTGTGAATTTGAATTTAGGTCCGATTCAGGTCGGCAGCTTTATGTAGAACCTGGAAATGTGTTCAATTTACAGACTAAACAGAAGTACTCTGCATAGATTTCATTTGTAGTAAAACTATACTGTTGTAAGGATGGCCATTTGCTATGGTCAATGAATGTCAGAAAAAGGGAATATTTCAATGTCCTATCGATCGTTTGGTTACTCCTGGTTAAAGACGAATAATCTATCCAATTAGCAAGCCAATGTCCCAGCTATTGGTGTCATATGGGCAAGTACTGTACATCTTAAAAGCAACGTGTCACCCCCAGAAAATGGAGCGTTATGGGCGGAAATATTCTATCAGTTTTGTTCCCTTATTGCTTCCAAAACCACAAATATCCATAAAAAACGAGAGTTGTGAATTTGTCTATCGTTGGGTAGTCGATGGATAAGGTGATAACTTTGAGGAAAATGACTTTTTCTAAGGACAATTTACTATTGCTTGAGTTCGGTTTAGAAAATGTGCAGACATTTTAGTTACCTTTGGGTTACATAAACAGGAGAAAGTGTAACTTAACCGTTAAAAATGTTTCTGAAGATGGCTGCTTGCAACAAAGAGTAAGAACGGCTAAACTGAAGGTCTGGCATGTTCAATTTAAATCCTATAGGTGTAAATTGTCCGAGTAACACGTTTTTAAACCTGGAAGTAGCACGATTCAGATTGCAGCAGATTAGTTTTGCGTTAACGAGTTGATGGTTTTCCTGACGCCCGGCTTATCGGTTACCGGACTACATAGGGACAGCTGTCCTGCTTGCATTGGCGGGGAATCTGCCCACAAATTTGTCCACGCAGACTGATTGGAGTGTGTAAGAGATCGTTTTTTATACGAATATTCTGAAAAACTCTCCTACAGAGCAAGAGTGGAAAGTAGACTGCGTTTGTAGATTTTCGGTAGTAGTCTAAAGTTGAACAACTGCCACTTAAATTTACACAACGCTTTTTGCAGGTGTATTAAATCACAGCTTGAGCACTGAAATTCACTTGGAGTGGATTCTCGCTTGAGACAATAAGACAGCATAGGCAGTAGAGGATGCTTTTGGCCAGAAAATATGCGATACAAAATTGTCAAGCGCTTGGTACATGCCAAAGGCAAGGTACCATTTTCCGGATAAACATTTTGCTTAAAATTATTTCCAACTTTGTAGCTCCGTACATGCATTCATTCCACAAAACCCAGAACATGAATGCGGGGCCAAGGCGCAGGCACGGGCTTCTGTGCTCATTATTGAATTGAGTTAAGATGGTCATGGCCATCTCTGTCCCAATAAACAAGCCAGACCTCGGGCAACGCGACACAGACTACCAGACACACGAACGCTCGTATGGTTAACGACACAAACAATGAATGCAGCTGGCACGATGCCATTTGGACCGTCGTATCGAACGATATTCACCATGAACACCACAGTAACGTAACGCAGGGATGGTGACTTCAGTGCGAAGTAGACTCCAGTAAGAGTAGACTTGCGGTGCATCTATCGCACACACTCCTCCCCACTCACATAGGACCAGATGTAATAACCAAGTCAAGAAACCTAAAGTCGGGGAAGGGATGCAGGTGGCTGGCGCGACAGGAGTAGTTCCTAGGGGTGCCGCCACACCTGAATCGGATCTTATGAAGTTGGAGTGCCATAGGGGCCACAATACGAAGGAGTCATTGCAGCCTACCTCTCATTCCGCTGCCAGTCGACCACTCCACATCAACACACTCTGGGTTGACTGTGCCATCCAAGTTAAACGGTCAGCTGAGCCGTCGACTTCATTCTCTATTCACATTCCTAGGCCCCAGCCAGCACCATTGACATACCATCAGTTCAACCGTCGTAATCTGACGATGTTCACCGTATGCTACACAGAAGGGTGGTGTAGGGACGAGGACTTGGGCGCAAATAAGCTTTAAGTGACAGTAGACTTACACAGCATCTACCGCACTTTCTCTTCCCTTACCCGTCTGTGCCCGGTGCCAGACATAGTCAGTAACACCAGAGGCGGGGGCGGGTCGCAGATGAAGCATCTTCCCACGGAGTGGGAGGGTGGGGTACGGCGATGTGGCCCCCATGTTGGTTCACCGCATCTACAATGCGTCCCATTTAGGGGGCACACCACACACACAAGACCCATATAAACTCTGAACATAGCTGATGCTTCCATTCCCCATATAATTGCAATGGCTTGATGATGAATTACTGAAAACCTATGTTTGCCAACTGACTTTTCAATAAATACAGAAACATGAAGTTTGTGAACATGAACGTCATAATAGCTGTTTGATAGATTCCTACTCATCTGATGCTGGCACCTCGCCATCCATCCAGCGAGAAGGAGTGTTTTGCTTCTGATTCCTCCTCCAATATGTCCAGAAAATAATGCCTAAAATAGGCCAACCGTTTATGCCAAATGCACATTCAAAATACGAAAGGATACGGAAATGGCACTGAATGTACTTTCGACCATACATTGCACATTAAGGGTGGCACATTTTTGGGGCATATTCGATAACTTTGTGAGCACGTGTCTCGTTAAAATGGTACAGAGCACTTCGCAGAACTAGTAGATGGGCGTTATAGTCCAAAGGGCAAGCTATACCGTATGATCAGCTACCGGTCAACAGAACGACATTCCAGAAGGAATACCAGCAATACGCATTAGGTATGAAAACACAGTAGACGTGTACTTGAACTTCATCAAGGCTTTTCGAAGTGACTTGCGGACGCTACTGAATGACTAGAATTTCGCATCCCAATGTTTAAGACAGTTACAGTGGAGAAAAACTGAGATTTCGGAATATTTGACGAGCCCACGCCATTTAACTGCTAACTGAAAAATTAACAAATTCAATGCAGAAACTACTGAAATTGGTACCAAAAGTCAAGAAGAATGAAAATATCAATGTGTATTTCACTGCATTTAAACACACATGCATCGAAGTTAGTGCGTTATAAAGCTAAGTTTAATTCTAGAGACACGGAAAAGTTCATTGCTACGTTGGCACAAACCAACGAATAAAAGGTGAAACGTAGAGTTTCACAGCATGTCATTTTGAAGTATTGATGATACTGCGAACTGAAACAACTGATCACTGATCACAACTGATAACTGTGGGAAGCTGGAATTGAACCAGATCCATCAGAGTTGCCTGCTGGGAAAGGAAGAAGCGGGCTGACTAGACAGAGACGAAGGAATTCTCAACAAAACCAGCAACAAGGCTCCAAACCGGGTTTCAATTCCGTGAGTTAAAAAAAAGCATCTGAATCAACTCAAGCGCAACAAGTACCCTTGCCAGAGGAAGGTTGCCAAGCGAGAAATACCAAATGGTAAACTAGTCTAAGGATTAGCCGGAGTCCATCAGATCGCTATCCTAGGCTGACCGATGGTTGCCCGGAGAAGCAGTCTCACTGCCATCCCGTCCACGTGGGTGGTCCCAGCTGTGAACATGTGCTAAGGCAGCCGAATGACTTCATTTAATTCGGCGTTCACGTGCATCGCTGACCTTGGATGAAAAAAAGCATAATTCAACGACATAATGGCATCGTGCGATTCGACAAAGGTCTTAACACGACCTCACATGCAGGCTCAAGTGGAAAGGCTACAAACAGGAGCATAACCAGCACGCCAGATAGGTGAAAAATTTTCCACAGACAAACTTCTCCAGGGTAAACCGAGAAATAGATACCCACTCCCCGTAGTACAGGTGGCCCTGCGCTATATTCCACTGCGTTACCTTTTCCCGTGTACTAACCCTAAACTCAAGCCGCGCCCCCGATATTAAACGCAATGCCATGCGTAAGAGAGAGTGCCTATTCCGTGTTGGAGCCTTCCCCCGTTTAGCGGTGCACATACGAACGGCTGATAGCAATTGATTTTTACCGACAAAGACCAGGGCGACTGGAATCGGCATTTCCGGCTTATCACCAGACAGTAGCCAATCATACCTAACCCTAGGTGGCTCCTCACTCGATGCTCGAACCCACGATCTGTTGATTAGAAGTCAAAGGATTTAACCATTGTGCACCGGACTCGTATTCTTGCCAGTCTGCATTTTCGGTTATGTTCTACTGCCTATACTAATAACCGCGGTGCGGCTGCTGGCGGGGCTTGAAAGGGGGGGCCCCAAGGCAGAACGGGACGAATGAGTCCTGCAACCGATCAGTGAGCGCCTATCCACCCAATTGAAGGAAAAGCAGCTTTGCTTAAGTGCATATCTTGTTTTGTTATATTTTAAAAACGTCGCCTTTTACCAAGAAAAACCTATATTTTGTGCAGTTGCACCGAGGAAATTCTTGAGATTATCAAATGGCAGGCGTCTTCATTTTCAGGAAACGGTTAACAACCATTTCCCTGGTATTCTGTTCACAAACGAGGAGAAGGAGAAGACACTACAGGATAATGGAAGGCTGCCAACAGGTAAAGTATAGATCGCCTGCTGAGCAACAAATGCGGCAGTGTGAGCGCCCTCGTTTGAAGGTCCCGCAGGAACCCAGAGGAAGGGGCACAAAGAGCCCGGTATTTGAGCTTTTAGAAAGCCGATGCTTCTGTACACTGTCGACGAGGAGAAATAGGAGAAATTAACCCAAGACCTGACCCTCAGTCAAATAAATCTGAAACGTCCCAAATGCCACAGGGCGTATTGTCGAGGGGCCTAGGTTTTTCATTGCCCGCAATCCAGACACCACTGCATGCAGAAGGGTCAGGCGAATTAGCTTAGCAATTTGAGGTACGGCATCAGAGTTCATGCTGAAACTGCTCTTGAAATTATATCATTCACACCGTAGGGAGGGTGAAATCATAGATACAAGAACACAATCTGGCTGTGTATAGGAGATACTTCTTTGTTCTTTGTCACTAATTGTCACTTCACGAAGATAACGCTACGGACGGACACCAATACAAGTTGCGAGTCTGGGCATCTGACAGTAAAGAAAAATCGCATGAACCTTAATGATGTCATACTTGCCTGACTAGCAGCTCCAGCGCTAAATCAGAGCTTTAACACAACGCAACTCAAATTAGACACAAAAACACACCCGGTAGGCATTTCAAAATGCCTTATATGTCTGAATTTGTGCACTTTTATGGGTCCCAAATTTCAGACCAAAAGTTTAACCCTAACGCAGATCGGCAGAACAGCAAAACATATTCAGTAAGTGATAGCTGAAAGAAGCATTGATAAGCATCCCGAATATAAATGGGAAGATGAAACCACCAGCATGCGCTAAATGCTAAGTTAACACCGTAAGCGCCTGTGGTGGCACAAAGGCAGTTGTACGCGAACTCTCTCAAGAAGGACCGAAAAAATGCATCGAGGCGCATGGCAAAAGGTCAAAACGCTGCTACCTCCAGCGCATATTCACGGCCAATTGGTTTCTCCGTACTATAACTGAACGTGGAAAGAAATGTATCCAAGCCAAAGCCAAATGGCAAAAGAGCCAAAAATCTTATGAGCGCTTCCGTACACTGCTGACATTTTGAAGACAGTTTCCCTTCTCCTGAGACATCCGTGAATCACAGTCACTCTCCCATCGGAGCTTGTCCGTTGAAAGCTGATCATGGGCCCTAAGGCGTACCTGCTATTTTGTGAAAGCGCATGCTCATATATTGCGTTAACTGTAAGTTATGGGAAGTTACTTACAATGGAGTGATTGGCAAAGGACACCAGAACCGTGTTAGAGAAGACATGGGAACAGTGAGGAGAATGGACTTGTCGTCTCTAGTGTCGGCCCATGGCACAGACATTGGGCACATGTTCACTTTCTAGAATGCAGAAATTCTGGATCGGTGCGAGCCTTGAAGATAAAGTAAAGCTTATTCTCAACTTTGCTTCAAAACATTTTCAGCAGAAACCCTTTCGACCACTTTGGTCAGGACACGAGTACATAGCAATCAGATAAAGA
>WEDG01009760.1:0-25000 GCA_017591395.1 Schistocephalus solidus | reverse complement strand
AAGAGGAGTGCTGGGTCCCCATGGTCTCGCTGGCTTCAATGACAACGGTCTTCTTCTCCTACGAACCTGCGCTAAACACCACCTTATTCTGACCGACACCTTCTTCCGCCTCCCAAAGCGGCAAAAAGCGACCTGGGTACATCCTTGTTCGAAACTCTGGCACCTCTTGGACTATGTTCTCGTCCGGAGGCGAGATAAACAGGACGTGTTGGTGACAAAGGCGATCCTCGATGCCGATTGATGGACGGATCACCGCCTCGTCATCTCCAAGATGAGGCTCCGTCTGCAACCCCGCAGGAGACCCCAAGGTAAGCGACCACAAGGTAAGTTGAATACTGTTTTTTTGAATGTGCCTGCTCACCATCTACATTTCAGGTACGAACTTGCCAACCGTCTAGCCAACCTTCCAGTTGCCAACGCGGACATCTCCGTGGAGAACCGCTGGTGTCAGCTGTGAGACATAATCCCAATCCACTGCCCTGGATGTCCTCGGCCGCGCACGTCGTCAGCACCAAGACTGGTTCGATGACAACGACGCAGCTATCAATGCTCTGCTCGTCGAGAAGAACCTACATTGATCGCCCCACCGCTGCAAACAAGACAGCCTTCTACCGAAGTCGCCACCTTGTAGAGCAACGGCTGCGGGAGATGCAGGATGCCTGGATGACGCGCAAAGCCGAGGAAATCCAAGGGTAAGCAGGCCAAAACGAATGGAAGAACTTCTTTGCCGCCACCAAGGCTGTCTACGGACCTCTTGTCAAAGGCGCCGCCCCTCTTCTTAGTGCCGACAGCAGGACGCTGCTCACTGAGAAGACGCAAATCCTGACGCGATGGGTTGAACACTTTCAAAGCGTTCTCAACCAGCCCTCCACCATCACCGACGCCGCCATCGATTGCCTGCCTGAAATGGAAATCAACGTTAACCTTGATCTCCCGCTCTCTCTCCAAGAAACCATCAGAGGCGTGCAGAAACTCTCCAGCGGGAAAGCACCTGTCTCGGACACGATCCCTGCTGAGATTAACAAGCATGGTGGACCCCAGCTGATGAATCAACTCACAGTGCTCTTCCAAGAGATGTGGCACCAAGGAAAAGTCCCTCAGGATTAAAAGGCAGCAACCATTATCCACCTCTACAAGAAGAAAGGGAACCGCCAACTCTGCGACAACCACCGAGGAATTTCGCTACTGAACATCGCTGGAAAGATCTTCGCCCGCATTCTCCTCAACCGCTTGATCGCTCACCTGGAGCAAGGACTGCTCCCCGAAAGCCAATGCGGATACCGACGACACAGAGGAACAATCGACATGATCTTCGCTACTCGCCAGCTGCAAGAGAAGTGCCAAGAGATGCGGACTCACCTCTACACTACCTTTGTGGATCTGACGAAAGACTTTGACACGGTGAATCGCGACGGTCTGTGGAAAATCATGCAGAAATTCGGCTGTCCTGAATGGTTCACGCATATGGTACGTCAGCTTCACGACGGGATGATGGCGCGCGTTGCTGACAATAGGACAGTATCTGAAGCATTCGCAGTGACCAACGGTGTGAAACCAGGCTGCGTCCTTGCGCCTACCCTTTTCACCCTCATGTTCTCTGCCATGTTAATGGATGCCTACCGTGACGAACGCCCCGGGATCCACATCGCCTACCGGATGGACGACCGACTCCTCAACCAACGACGGAGGCACTTCCGCTCGCGTGTCTCCACAGCCACCATCCATGAACTTCTATTCGCTGACGACTGCGCACTCAATACAACGACAGAAGAGGAAATGCAAAGGAGCGTGGAACTCTTCGCTGCCACCTGTGACAACTTCGGACTTCGCATCAACACTGAGAAAACGGTTTTGATGCATTAGCCGTCGCCCAACACTCTCTACACCGCAGCTCACATCAACTTCAATAGCAGCCAACTTAAATCTGTGGATACCTTCACGTACCTAGGCAGCAATCTATCACGCAGCACCAAAGTCGACGATGAGATCGCCCATCGGATCGCTAAAGCCAGCCAAGCCTTTGGACGCATGCAAAATGTGGTCTGGAATCGACATGGTCTCCACCTCAGCACCAAACGGAAGATGTACAAAGCTGTCATATTGCCGACGCTGCTGTATGGAGCAGAGACGTGGACGATCTACCAAAAGAAGGCGTGGAAGCTCAACCACTTCCACCTCAGCTGTCTCCGCAGAATACTAAAACTGAGTTGGCAAGACAGGATACCGGACACGGAAGTGCTAGAATGAACAGGCATTCTCAGCATTTACGCTCAGTTGAAACAATTGAAACTGCGCTGGAGCGGTCACCTTGTGCGGATGGACGACGAAAGGCTACCCAAATGACTCTTCTATGGAGATGTCGCCATGGGTTCTCGTCGACAAGGGGGTCAGGTACGACGCTACAAAGACACTCTTAAGACCTCCCTGAAGCAATTGCAGATCAACCTACAGTCCTGGGAGGACCTTGCCCGGAATCGATCGGCCTGGAGGAGAACAGTGAAGACAGGGGCAGCAACCTACGAAGCCAACTGGATCGCCGCTGCCAAGACCAAAAGAGCGGCACGAAATTCACCAGCGCCCCGGACCAACATCGCCAATGATCAGGTCCTTCCAACATGCCCGCGCTGTCACCGCACCTTCCGCGCGCGAATCGACCTAGTCGGCCATCTTCGGACGCAATGCATCAACAATCCGACAATTCAAAATTCTACGTCAACTTCTGTCAACCCTCCTTCGGACTCCCCCATCCTCACCCCTGGCATCAATTCCATTTAGTCTAACCATCATCGAGACCACATCACAATGCTCAGCACGTGTTACCCCCACAACCTTCACCACCGCCACCACCACTGCCACCATCAGCGATGGGGACTCTCTTCTAAACTGTCCTCATTGCGACCGCACATTCACCGCACACATCGGCCTGGTCGGTCACTTGCGAATCCATCGTACAGAGAGTGGTGAACCAGTGCCTGGAGCTCTAACACACAGCAGAGATCGCCGAATCCATGGCCCTCACTTTCCTCGTGCATTTACCCATCGCATGAGCCTTTTCGGTCACATGGGCATCCATGACAGCGGAATTAACCGCAATGCCGACAATACTGATACCTTATAAACACCCTCCGCTCCAGCTATTCTTACCGCCACCGCTACCCCACTATCATGAATGACACCCTCCTCAGCCTCTTCCGATATTTCCTGCCCACACTGCGCCCGCAAATTCAACTCACACATCGGCAGTCGGTCTCCTGCGAATCCATCGCACGGAGGCTGGTGAATCAAAGCGCCTGGGGCTCCGACATACAGTCGACGTGCCCGCCTCCGCACCTCACTGCTCCCGCACATTCACACAACGCATGGGCCTTTTCGGACACATGTTTATTCACAAAAACCTGCGGTAAACCACCGGAGGCTAAGCTACATCAGCACACACTGTCTACACCAATACATCGACAACACCCTCACAATCACCATGTACCTGAGTATATCACGGTTTCCTAGAAACCGTAGCTGGGAAGGCTGCCAATCTGACGCTTACACCGGACCACGCCGTCGGCTCAGTGTATGTGCTGTGTGTCGAGTGGCTGACCAGTGGACTCGGAGTCAGACTGCGATGGCTGCTCCATAAGCCCTGAGTTAGTGAATCCTGGTTTGTGCGTTATGGGGGCCAGGTCGTGCTGTGGCGCGCGAAGACGGGTACGCCGATCCGTCGGCCAATGCGCCCACTCCAACATCAGGCAACTGACCGGCTCAAACAGTATTTTAATTGTGGGGGTGGGGGAGAGAGTGAGGTCGACAGCTCAGCGCATGCTCCTCACTATAAACAATCTGACGCACTTAAAACTATCACGGTGCGCTAAGAGCCGTGGCTTGGAAGGTTGCCAACTGACGGGATAACTCGGACCGCGTAATCAGCCCAATGTATGTTTTGTGTGAAGTGGCTGACTGGCGGACTGAGAGTCAGGCTGCAATGGCTCCTTCTTAACGTGACCTCTGGCTATCTCACACATGTGAGATGTAAGCCGTTAACCCCCTGTTGTGTGAAATCCTGGTGCTTGTGTTTGGGAGGTCAGGTCGTGTACGTAGTACACTTAAACGAGGTCACCAGCAGCTGCGCCCACTTCCGCATCAGACAACTGACCGGCTTGGACAGCGGTTTGACTGTGGCGCTGGGGTGAGAGTGAGGTCGACAACTCAGCGCATGTTCCTAACTATAAACAATCTGACGCGCTTGAAACTATCACGGTGCGCTTAAAGCCGTGGCTTGTAAGGTTGCCAACTGACGGGATAACTTGGACTGCGTGGTCAGCCCAATGTGTGTTTTGTGTGGAGTGGCTGACTGGCGGACTGAGAGTCAGGCTGAAATGGCTCCTTCTTAATGTGGCCTTTATGGCACTCCCACTTCGTGGGATCCGAGCCAGGTGTGGTGGTACGCCCACGGGCGGCTCCGGCCGCGCCAGCCACCTGAATCCTCTCCCATCTCCGGTCTTCTTGACTCTGTCTTGACACCGGGCTCAGGTGGGGGAGGAGGAGAGAGTGCGGTAGCTGCAGTGCAAGGCTACTTTCACTTAAAACTAATTCACGTGCAAGTCACCGTCCCTGCTCCACCCTTCCATGGAGCAAACGGTGGACATCCTCAGATTACGACGGTCTAACTGTCGTGTGTGTGCTTTTTTGCGTCTGAGCTTCCTCGTCTACCGCCATGGCTGTAGGACGGACACGAGACTGCAGAGCATGCAAGAGGGAACAGGGATCGAGAACAATACCTTAAATATCCTTTACTCTGGCCAGCTAACCCGATGCAAACACCAGACTTCGTAATCTGATAAGTTGCCAACCAACCTATCAACGCCAGCCCTCCTGTCTCGAAGGAGGGTCATCCTGCAATCGCTCTCTCCTAATATGGCCTTTACGGCACTTCCGCTTGCTATCAGGCTCCAAGCTCCTCCCCCCGAATCGAGGACCATATTGGCTATAAGTTGTGTGCACTCCGATACACACACACACACTTGTGTCATTGTCGAATGGACTTTGACCTTTTGCTTAATTCGATACGGGGGTTCCTACCTGATCGTGGCAATTTAACGCATCACTCAGAATGGCTAAATTGAGGAACTTGGAATAATTACAACCCGGTAAAATTTGTGGCCTGCAAACGTTAAAACTGTTGTTATCTAACTTGAAATTCTGGACCCAAGTCTAGAACCCAGTTGTTCATTCACCCTAGTAACAGCTAAAGAGCATTGAAGGGTCATGCAATTGTTGATTTCCTGCCAAATTAATGATTCAGTAAGTGAAATTTACGGGTTTTCCACTAATTAACCCTAACTTATGCCTTCATTATAAAAAAGAGCTCCTGCCGATAAAGAGTTTCGAAAGCAACCAGTCTACGACACTATCAACTCAGAAAGCCTTGGCATTAAATTCGCACTTAAAACTATATCCGACAAAAACTCCCATTTTCAAACTTCGTGATGCATCGAAAGGACGATGAAACACTGCGGACATCAGTTTACCGCAAAAAAATAGGTGACTCAAATTGCACCATGATAGCACCCAAGGACACAGTAGAACATTTACACACCCGCGACAAACCTATCAAATTGAAATACATAAGTATTCTCGAAATGGCTGCTCTGGCTGGTTTGGACGCAATGTAAATTGAAGGAAATTTAACCACGTCAATTTAAGTAGCTGTTCAAGTAAACCGACGAATTCTTGCTTACAGTAACACGTCTGAACTCTATGGAGGACACATGAAAAAGCACAAGTACAAGAAGCGCACAAAAACCGATCCCTAAATCACGCACTTTGCATTTATATCTTAGGTAAACGGTTGGTTATTTAGTTATCACAACGATCTATAAAATTATGTTAGTCTTGATACAGAGTATACGGTGGCAACTCCGGGGAATTGGTCTCTGTATGAGTAAAGTTATGTTAATTGGATTTGATTGACCGAGTATTTTTTAGTGTGTTCAAATACGCCAGTCAGAAACTTCACAATTCTGAATAACAAATGATCATCTAGTTGCATTCTCGTGACCAGTTATTTTCTTCTTACGTTTACTGGAGAATAAAACTTGTGGAGGTGTAGAAGAATAGACCGATTCATCTTCCTAGTCAGTAACTCTCTCGTTCATAGCGCCTTCTGTTGTATTTTCTTAGCGATTTCCACTCGGGTCAACCCCCCACCATTAACCGGATTATGGTTACCAGTTTTTATCTGCCATCTTCGCCGCCTTATATTCTCAACTAATACCAGTGGACGCTTTCCAATGTGTCAGGGGAGACGTCTGCGTATACAACTGTCCTTTCTCATCTTTTAAATTATGCCCCACCCTCCGCCCTTCCAACTGAACCATAGGTGCAGCCCTTCACCAAATGAACCCTATGGGCATCCAACCCTTATCGCTCTACACTGTCAAACTGACACCCTCCCGAACGCATAGCAATTTTCGTAGAGATCTTCTAGCCAGTTATGTAGCCATTAAAAATTTTCGCAAGCTTGTTAAAGGCAGGTATTTTTATATATTTGTACAGACCAAAACCCTCATACTTATTCTTTCGCAACCCCCTCGTACAAGTAGTTTCCTCCCGGAGGCCCGCCATTGCGATTTTATTTCTCAGTACACCATAGATATTCGACCTCTTAGAGGCTTTTTAATCAGGTCGCTGATTGTCTTTGCCAACCTGGAATTAATGTCATCCGCCACCCTTCCATCGACTGGGAGTGCACGGTGGAACTACAGCGGCGGCCGAATTTTACTGGACACCTTGAACAGACTTGTCTTCAGATAAAGGCCATTCTTCTGTCCCCCAACAACGAGTAAATCTTGTGTGAAGAAGCACGGGGTTGCTCTCGACCTGGAGTACTGAGCGAGATTCTTTTACCGCCTTGCAAAATTTTGCTCATGCTGGGAACCGGGTGAGCCAGAGCCTAGCCATTTTTGTTTGGCCAGTCGGAAAGCCGAAATCATACGGCATCATAAAGCTCCCATTGGCACATACCTTTCTTGCAACCGACACATGCTTTGCACATGTAGACATAGATCTCGTAGATAGTTTGCCAACATCCCGTGACTGCAATTATTTACTAACTGCATGTGACCTATTTACATTGTGGCCCATTACAAATCGCATTCCAACTATAACTGTGGACACTGTTGCTCGCGACTTTTTGAACACTGGATCCCCCATTATGGTGTTCTCGCAACTATCACCACTGATGGAGACCAACACTTTGAATCTACACTTCTTAATGGCCTTGCGGATCTCCTCGCATACACACTACAGCCCAACATCCTTCATACAACGGTTAAGTCGAGCGTTTCCACCGTGAGCTCAAAGCCTCGTCCCCGACCTACGAAAATGCCTTCATTGGATCGAGTAGCTGTCCGGACTCATGCTCGCTATCCACCCCGCGTTCAAGTCAGACCCGGAGTAATCCGCTGCCAAACTTGTTTACGACACTGCCCTACGGATTCCCAGTGATTTTTCCGGCAGCTTCAAAACCTAGACGACATGGATCCTACTGATTACGTGCAAAGATATCACCAAGCAACAGCTAATACACGAGCCATACATCCCCGCGCTCGGGCAAGTAAGTCTTACATTAAACCTAACTTACTAACGTGTTCTTTCGTATTTGTCCGCGTAGGTGTTGTTCGTAGGCCAGCTAAACAGCCCTTTGATTGACGATTTCCAGTCTTATTGCGCACGAACAAGCATTTCAAAATCTCCCGCAGCGATTGCACCGAGGTGGTATCAGTCGACAGCTTAAAGATGGCTCATATGGAGCCATTTTCAACAGCCCCAATAGAGCAAACTTCTACATCCGCTACAACACCTCTTGTGATTTCCCACCACAGCTTATACCTGATAACCCCGCGCCTCCCTCTACTTAAACTCAACCACTTACGCGCAGTGGTAGATTATGCCTAACTTTTCATATTTTCCTGCCGATGGCATATTTGAACTCCTTTGTCTTAGGAGAAGAAGAAAGAGGACGAGGAGAAGTTGCGTCCTCGTGACAAGTTATTTTTTTTCTATCTTTTACTGGCGAATAATGCATGTGTGTGTTTATGGCTGACGTACGAGGATTGACCGATTCATCTTTCGTAGGCGGTGGAGAACCGACACGACCTATGCCAAGTAACCCTGCACACACTGAATACTGACAGCACTTTTGCTTAGCCCATAACTCGCATTATCACCGTCTGGCCAGTCACGAAAGGCGGCGCTTTCCTTGAGGGCATACAGCCCAATGAGCAAGGCCTCAGTCTCGAAGCCTTGAGTCAAAGTTATGACATTATCCTCTCAGAACGACGCATGGTCGAGCGACCCTTTCCAATGATGCCTACATTCTGGATCGCATCTGTTCTTTTATAAACGGCTTCTAGCTCTAAAAACCAGGATGAATGAAAGCGACTGTAGCCTGCAGTCTGTCCAGCAACTATTCCCCTCGGGTCAATTTTTCGTCGTAAGAAAGGTGTTTAACGCTATCAGATAAGGAAGGAAACGAGACTGCGCAACTTCCCCCGGATAAATAGGGTTCGAGTGCGGGGGAGAGGTTGCGGACCTTGGGAAACACCATGGCCTTACCGAGGGAAAAGAAATCAACATGAAAGAGGTGGAGAAAGAGAAAGGGAGACAAAGTATTTTCCTGCAAAAAGAAAAGAGAATTTCAAAAGTATGCCCATCGTGGTATGTCTATCTAGGGGCAGTGTTGATTACAAAAAATATTTCCAAGAAGGCCCACTTATCGCCACGTCCTCCGAAGGCATTGACAACCTTGCTGAGAAACGCCCTATGTTAGGCTCTGCGAAGAGGTGAAGGAGGGGATTCGGTGTCAGGATAACAAGAGGTCCACCTGAAGATAGTAGTAAAGTCCAGAGTGCCGCAGGGAGCGCTGAAGTACACGGTACTTTATAGATTGGAAGGTATCGCTTTTCCAAAGCTTTTTGGCCTCTGCAAGACGTTTATACCTATAAAAAAGGAAGTTGGAAATGATAAGAGGGTGTGGATTTCGAAGTGAGGAGTGGAAATTATTACGGGAGTCAGCACCTGCATGTTTCTATTTAAATAAGAATTGGCGTGGACCGAGCCGTTCACCTCCTGGAATAAATAAGCTCGGAATCGGTGGCAACAACAACGAACAGACAACCCTCCACATGAGAGTACAAGGAGATCGGTGGAAACGCGCACGATATTTTGGGCTTACTGTGTCTTCCTTCAACTAATCATGGCCCTAACCACCACCTTGGACCAGAACTGCCTCCTTGACCTTCGCCAGTGCCTCACCGTAGGATGGGCACAGGAACGGCAAACTGCACGAACATATGGTTATAATGCTAGCAAAATTTTGCAGCATCTAACGCACTCTCTCCAGCCTTGCTCACTTGAGCTCGGTGTCAGGACAGGGTCAGGTGGAAAGGATTGGGCGCAATCGCTGATGAGGCTGAATAGCCCGTCTATGCATCGCACAAACAACTGGTGCGCACATGATGGATCAGGTTATCACAAAAAATAACGTGGGGAGCGGCTCGGAGCCCCATTGGTTGGAAGTGTCATAGAGGCCAAAAACACAAACGTACACACAAACACGGCGCAGATGATACGCACAGGCTCTCACAGATGGTTAATCGGCACTTCATCCGAGCGAAGTCCGTCGGTGCTTTGTCGTTGCTGAGAATACCACCTGGGGTTGCGTATGCCTGACTTATGACAGCTAATAAGCCATAAATAGCCATCCCAGTCTCCTTTATCTTTGTCGGCAATGCTCATAAGCCTATAATACTAGCCACTGGCGAGGCTCCGGTTAGCCCCACGGCAAAACGAGACGACTGAGTCCCATAACCGATCGGTAAGCGCTCAACCACCAGCCCAAAAATAGCCCTTTTTCAAGCGTTGAATGTTCAGAAGACACCTTTACCTATGTTTAACCTGAAAATGAATTTTCCTGCATTCTGCCCGTATGATATGCCTGTATTTATATAGGTAGCAAACTGATGGAATGTGCGTGTGTCATCTGCCTATCAGTTTGGCCCTATTTTCTGTTCCAAAACAAATAGGACAAATTTTCGGTCCAAATTACGTGCTTTTTCAGCGCGGATTCACCCAAGGCTTCTAAATAGATAGGGTTACTTCGTTAAGACGTCAGTAAGTAAAACTACTGCAGGTCAATTCATGCACGGCTGAAAGTTACCGGACTGTTGACCGTTGCATAAACGAAAGATTTACAAAAAATGTAATTTCATGAATATTTTGGTAAAAATTAGGCATCCTTCGTGCGTTCGCAAATGACTGGCATTTTTCGAAATCGCCTTCATTTACATGCACCTTCCCCCAACCCCGGGGAAGTATTAGTGCAACAGTGTATACTCTGCACTGTTCTATGCTGTGAGCATCGGGTTGTCCTACGATTGAGGGACGTGAACATGTAGAAAATATTTGATTTTCAAGCATAAAATTGGTAGTTAGACATACGTTCAACAGTAACGGCTTCTTATTTCACGTCGGCATTATATTTGTGAAATCTTATGGATTTCATGAGTAACGGCCTGTTACGCGAAATCAGCCCACGCTGCGTCTCCCAAAGTTTTACAGCAATAAAGAATCGATCGTTAGGAAAACGTAAAGCTTGTTATGGATTACAAATTAATATTATATTGTCTAGAAATACTTATCTTTTTAGAAAAGATCCAAATTACGAAACGGTTAAAAATCAATCTAGTTGAGTAAACTGAATTTTTAAATGTATAGGAAGCCTGCCCATACAAGTAAATGAGCAAATAAAGCAGCAAAAGTACAATTACTTTTGAAAATAGTCTTTTGTCGAGTTTTGTATATATATATATATATATATATTCCTCCAGATTAAGCGCAATGTACAGTATGACCATCGTAAAGCAGCCTAACATGCGAGTGTATATTCCAACACCGTTTCACGAGAATTGATCGTTTTTCTTCCGTTTGTACACCGTCTTAGATGCGTTTGACCAAGGCAAGCAGATTTTCGCTTGATTGCGCCGATAGGGACCTCACAGGAATATAATATTTTATAAGCACACATATTCACATGCCGGTCACGGGCTACTAAATTTAAATCGAATCGTAAGGTGTAATCGTAAACGTAACATTTTGTGCATATAAAGATGACTTTTCTATTGTAAAATTTCTTTATAACTAGTTCGGGTTTTCTATTACGATGAGTATCAGATCGTCTGTGAAAATGCGGTGAATTCTTTACAATTTTGAAGGCCTTCAGTCGACTGCCCATAAATGTAGATTACATTCGATGTGTTTAGAAAAATCTTCGAAATAAGATATTTCTTAAAAAGTATTTACTGAAGTAGTGACTTTTTGGACATCCTTACTAATGCAAATGGCCTTGTGGGTCATATTTGTAGTCACTCAAACATGAAAACTCGCTGCCGAGAAAACTGAACATCCACATCAAAAGCCGGGAAAATATATGCCTATAATCAGTTAAAACATTTTCTATAATAAGTCATCTTTTTAAAAAGTGCTTTGATTAAATGTTTCGCCATCGAATATCTACGTACTTAACGTTCTTTTAAGGTGAAGTCAAGGAAAAACTGGGAACGTTTGACGGGTTTTTCAACTTCGCTGAAGAGAAGGGATACGATTTCTGCTGAAAATTAAAGAACTAAGTTTTCTCATTCTATTGGAGCGTTTTTCTATATAATGGCTTACTTCTCAGTCTAGTTCTAAGATTTCAAACGCACAAGAGAGTGGCCGAATGTATTCAAAGATTTTGTGATAAAATGTCAAATCTCTACCCCTTCCGTTTTAAGCTTCCTTATTCATTTATAGTCAACTGCAGACCGAAATTTTCTTAACAGGCTTCGCGTACGCCGTGAAAGCGAAAAGTGGCGCATGTCATTGCAGTTCGTATATATGCGCGTTTAAGGTCCTAATTATCAGTGTGGTGAAACAAAGTACATTGACACTATCGTTTATTACAGCGATTTTTGGTACAAAACGTCATAAATTTGCAAAATTTATTTTTTTAGACTGAAGCTGACCTCGTTTTTCCGAAAAAATGATATCTTTCAAACCTGAATTCACCTGATTTTTGTGAAAACAAAACAAAATTTTCCGTTATCCGAAAGGATATATTCAAAATTTTTCCGTCTTATATTAATGTTCATTTATAGTACTGCGTACAAAAACAAAATGCCTTGATCCGTAGTCTTTAATAGCGTAGGAAAATACCTGGATAGCCAGAAATGTCGAATTTTGCCCCATGTAGCCAAGTTTCCCATCAATAAACCGAGCTAAAGTGAACTCTTTATTATTAAACAGCTTTTTGTGCATCAATTCTATGCAACAAATAGAAGTAACACCTTAAATGCGTGCCCTGCTACTAACTCAAATTCTCATATAGACATTCCATGAGTTAGGCAATTTACTATAGGTGTATACTTCGCTGAATAAAACTATCACCGTATATTTATAAAACGTTAGCAAGCTTTATTTTTTTTCTAAAAATTGCATACTTGAGGATAAAGTACAAAGGGCGTATTTAAGGAAACCTTAGGAGCTATTGAACACGCCGTCTCGTCGACATCGAAGTATGCACAAATAGCAAAAGGTCCACAAGGCCAACCATTTCATATGCCGAGGATTCAATTTCCAGAGCAAATATGTTTGGATATACAAAAAGGCAGAAAAGCAATGAACAGTAAACATGGAAGGTAAAGTAATTTTTTACTGCACAGAAAATTTTTTTTAACCAGCTCCTCCCAAATGGGAAAAGCTAAAATCAAACCGACAGCCACCACAGCCTCCCATATCCCATTTTTTTCTTTCCACCTAAGCTTTAACGCGAATTTTGTATGCTAGTTCACTGTGCCATGCCAAGACATCTAGTGTGATTTTTCAGCTTCGCAAATTTAGTGGCACTAAAATAAGGACACCGTCACCTTTGCACTTCAAAATAGTGCACGCCGATGCTGCACGATATGGACAAGGAGACGAAATGGGTGGCACTAACCTTCGTGGGTTAGGAGCGTTCCCAGCGTCATGGGTATGTTTGAGCATAGTGTAACGCGCGATTTTGAGGTCACGCCGAGTCAATTTGAAGTGGGCGAACGTAAGCGGCGACTCATGTCATCGTCTTCACCGCCCCAACCAAAGTAGGAGTTGGGAAAACCGTGCGTTTCATTGAAGTGAACTGCTGTCATTGCAACCGCACCACCAAACGTGGACTCGTAGAAGAGGCTGTGTGAACAAAACGAAAAGGAAAGGTTTTAGGGAGGGGGTGGTAAACCATTCCAGCCTAACGAACAGGAACTCGAAGATAGGTAGACAGGGGAGATAGGAGGAAGTCGTGGTGGTGGTGGTGGTAGAGGGAAGAAGTTAAGACAGGTAGAGAAGGAAAACAGAAGAAAACAAACGAGAGAAACTTCAAAACTGCAGCCGTGGCATCAGTGAAACCAACAGGAGAGAGATGCGCATTACATTAATGAAAACTCGAAACAAGTGCTTGAAAAAAAACAGCTGAGACCGGAAATCATTGTGCTGAGAACTTCTGGTGAAATGTGTGAAAACCGCCAATCTGTATAGTTCATATCAGCAAATTTGCTTAACGTCCTTTGCGTCCTGAGCAAAAAAGACGGATTTTTATGCAAAAACTTTAGACCATTGAGGCAGAATGTGAGAGATAAGGATTCCCTCTGTTCGATTGTGCTATAATAGCATGCTATCGAAGGTACGCCATTTGATTCAGCCCTACTATCCCAGGAAAAGATCACAATTCATATTAATGCTGAGGATTCAGCTCTTTAGAGTCAACTCCGGCATTCATTCTGTTTGCATTTTATCACCAAATCTAGCACACTAAGTCATTGACTAACAGATCGATCTGATGTTGCCGTGTTTCTAAAATTACAGAACTCGACTGCGGTGCTGGCAATCTCCTTTGTATAACGGCAGTGTGTTTTACCTTGGATAGGTATGAAGGCGAGATAATAGAACTTTGAAGTTATAAAATCATCCGCGATCTCTCGGTCGAAGGTATATGCCCGGTTCTAGCAGGCGATAAGACGCTTCCGCTACCTTAGGTATAACGCTCTGTTGGAAAGGAGAGAAAAACGCAAAATTAGCCATCGGTCCAGTCACATACTCTCAGCTCTTGTGTATCTTCAATAAAATTGCTAGGATGGACGTGGAATTACTAAGAGCCTCCTTCAAAACAACTTTTATGTACGACTGCGAGACGCAGCCCATACGTACAGGCCTATTTGATTGACGTTCTTTGCGATCGACCCTCCAAAATCGTTGCATAGTTCACGACTGTAGAGGGGAAGACAGAACTAAACCGTTCAACTGAATTCTTCCTACGTGCCATCCTAAATGGTTCTGTGATGCGCCGGCATGATTAAATTTTCGTAGATGTCACCCCACAAGAGTCTGACCCTAGCTGACCAAAAGAAGATCTGCGTTGACACGATACAGACTGATCTTGGAAGCATCTCTGACCCCGAAGGCTTCGGTTCAGAGAAGTATCAAGCCGAATGGTCCAACACTGCCTTGCATTTGGTCTCCAAAGGACGGCAATGGAAGATGATCAGCTGTAATGCAGTGAACCTACGGCATGAAGTCAACTGAATCGGTTAAGACGAATGCCCTTACAAGTATAAGTACACGATACATAGGTAAAGTATGCAAGTGCACCAGAGGGACATATGACTCAATCAACAGTAAGGATTAATAATACGTAAATCAATTGTTTTGGTTGATAAGGAGCCCTCAAACGAACGTAAACAGGGGGCGACCAAACACTGATGAAATGGTTGACGAACCCTCATCAATCAGTTACAAGATTCACTCGTCCATGCTCTGCCTTGGAGCGCACTCTCAAGCCCCGCCGGCAGCCGCGCAGGGACTAGAGGAAGATGAATAATGCTGCCTAGAAAGACAAGGGAAACTGGAATAGCAATTTCGGGCTCATGCATTCCGAAGAACCAGTTGTCAGTGAAAGAAGAGATTACCTTACAACCTGAAATTTTCACATCAGTTGTAGTATTTTAACGAAAGCAGTTGCAGTTGTAGATTAAGCGGTTGCAATGGTGGTGGGAGGGGGGAGAAGAGGCGTCCATTTTCGAAAACAGCTAATACGGTAAAATCATCCCTTCACCTGGCCGTGTCACGTAATTGATGTCCAGTAATCGCTGTTTAAGTGAGTTTTATGACGACCGGAGCATCGTGTTCCACCGGCACGGGTTGGATTTACCGGAAATGTCAGTGGCGCCGGAGAGGGCAATTACGGGCACAAAAACATCATCAACGCCCATGCTCTTTTGCGTCATTAAGACTTTCCATAAAAAATTACTGAAAGTAGTACATTAACCTTAAAAAGTACTGTAAGTGGCGTATTTTGTACAACGTTAGTCAAAAATCTGAAATGCTAATTTGCTTAGAAAAAGTAGTTTTGTGAGGCTGTAAGAGTGGGTAGGATAGGGCACAATTCCAAGAAATTTCAACCACGTCAGGTAGATGATTTTCATGAACATGATTTCCTGGCCACCTGTTAAAACCCCTCGATAAAAAAATGACTAGTTAGCCATTAAAATGTTTCTACATTGATCTTTGATGATCCGATAAATTCTGATACACAGTAGATTTTCCATCTCACGAGATGCCAACAAACATTCTGAAATGTGTTTTCGATTCGAACTAATAACTTAAGTAGGAATCTAATATTGGGTAACGCGCGGTCAAATCTTAAAATATTGAAGTTCTTTCAGAATGGAAGCTTTTAAACGAGCTTCTTTTTGATTGATTATAAAAAGAAGACTCTGTAAAACTGAATACTTAAGTAGTAGGTATTTTCTCATTGATTTTCAATGCCCTGATAAATTCAAATATATTTTCTAGAAAAAATGCACAGCAATATTTGATCTTATGCTTGTTTGGTAGCAAAGTACGTCTTCCAATTTTTATAATTGAAGAAAGGTATTTTTCGGCTTTAAAAATGTTTCTAATTGCCAAATAAGCTTGAATCGAAAACTTTCATCGCAATTTCGTTCGCTATTTAATGAAATAGGAAATCTGCTGTATATTTAATTGGAAGAATGCGCAAAATTTTCTTTATAAAACTTTTCAGTATCAAACTCCTTAAATTTTCTAATTCGAAGGAAAGGTATATTCTAGAGTTAAAATCTTTTCAAATTCCAGCTAAATTTTAACCTAATCTGCGGTTTTACCTACGTTTAGGGTTTCCAAAATACAAGCCACACACTTTATATTTAAGGAAAATCATACATTCCTCCATGCTTTATATAGCTCACAAAAGTTTCTAATGAATATCAGCATTAAAGAGCAATAAAAAGCGGATGGATAGAATGCCATTTGAACAGACATCACATCCTAATTGCAAACTTTTTGAAGCCGGGCGATAGCTTTTCTTCGAGTACGAATAGCAAAGAAGACAGTATTTGGCACAAAAGAAATTCAACATGTAGATGTTTTCGATAAAAAAATCTTTCAATCTATAGAGGCACAAAAAGCATATGACTTAAGCAGTCATTTAAGCAAGTGTGGTTTTTGCTGGCCGCGGATGGAAGCACAAGTAAGATCTGGCAGCATCGTGTGACTGAAATATCTCGAAGATACGTGTCGTTATGCTCAATATTACACTCTACTCAATTAATCCCTTCTAACCGAAACTGCTTTTCAAAATGTCGGTGAATGTTTTGTGAGATACGATACGTATTGCGCATACCTCTGAGCCAGAAAACGTCACCTGATCAGCCGTTTGCCTCACAAGAAAGACCGCACTGTTCTTCGAATGCACCAGAGAAAGCCAACAACATCTTACATCTTACCACCAACAGCACAGAACTGGCAGGTTTAGCCAACAGTGGATTCGGGGGGAAGAACGTTACTTTTCCTGCGAATCTTTCAAAATCATCATCAGAAGCATGCAATTTTCGTTGCGGACAATTCCTCTTCTCTCACTAATTTAGTAAGAGGGCGCCTAGTAAGGTCAGGTCCAACGCATTATAGGCAGCTAGGATACGCATGACGAGAAGACCCTCAGTAATTAGTCTGTCACAATCGGGGATATTAGGTCCTGGATACGTTCCTGTGCTACAAACTGCACGTCTAATGTCACGAGAAAAGGGTCAGAGGTTAAAAAGGCGAATACCAAATGGGCCAAGATATTGCTAGATATGAGTATGAAGGTATAATTGATAAGTCGTCATAGTTAGTTTCCATCCGCCTGTGAACAGTGCTTATTGGGCACAAGGGTACCGAGGCCGAGCTGTCATGCAACTTGGCATCTTTGGGACTGCAATATCTCCAGTTTGAAGAGTCCTGTGTACAGCCCCGATTCAATAAAAGAGAAGTCAGCAAAAAGTGCAGTTACCAGTGATGATGCAAGCGGCACAGGCAACAGTCGAAGATCTACCTCTGCTCGCATACAAGAACATCAGATAGGGGTGAAAAGGCCAAACCATCCCTCCTGTATGGACTTGCCCACATCGAATGCTGTGCAGACATTTGCATGAAAACAACTGCTCAATAAGGAAGGGTTTGGAATTCCTGAAGGCGGTGAACGCATAAGGAAGGTTGTATCAATGAACACACCGAGTTTGGAAGCCATATTTAAAGTGGAAGCGAACCCTGCTAATGCTGACCGGGTGACGGGCTATGGTGGAAGTGTATTATGTGAACCTCGGTTACATGGAGAATCCTTTGCGAGGCAGGGGGTATCGGAAGAGATGCAGATAAATCACGAAAGTTCAATTCCATGCTACCTCTGAGGATTTTCATCATGGAACCTACATAAATCGTTGCATGGCACACCGCCCTGCAAATGAATCTGGCCGATAGTTGTTACGATGTTAGCAGCGGTGAGAACGATGCCCAACGATCAATTGACTCGGGTATACAACCTGGATGGTGAAAGCAGACACGTTGGAAATACCACTTCAATGTCGGTATAAAATTCGAGCTATACATGCGTCCTGAGCATCCGCTACTCCTATCTGTTGTTGCATCTGATGATGGCTTCAACTTTGAATCCAAAACTTCAAGTGAATTAAAGCCTTAGCGATCGAGTCTGCACGACTGAAATACTTCCTATTCATTCACAGATCGAAACCATTTCTGATCCCAAATCTGTTTAAAGGTTTCCGTCAGTATTTGTGGTGTTCTGGTTTATGCTGGAAACCAGTCAAATTCCTTTGGACAGTAGCTCGTAGGTAAGAAAATAGGCAATTATAAAAGCTGAAAAAGGAAATAACCCAAGCGTTGAGCTGTAAAGGTGCGCTTTCCCCCTCCCACCCCCATGATGAAAAGCCCTCCTGCATTTCTCTACAGTTTATCCTGCACTTAAACCACTCGGAGGTTACTCTGTAAACTTGACAAACTTCAAAAATTCAATGTTGCCCTGTGTTTGGGGGGGGGGTGTGAGAGAAACTTAAGAATAAATTATTGTTTTCTTGGAGAGACGGTCAGAAACATGGTGGCAACTACGTCTACACACAAATGTTTGTGATGATAGCCGTCAGGCAAGTACGTACTTGTAGGCAAACTTGTCAATGGCAACAGAAAGGTGTAGGGGCTGCTCCTCGCAGGTGTACAAGTTCCGATCGTCTTCGGGAAGCAGGTCAACGTCGTGAAATATGAAGCAGGAGTAAGGATAGCGTTTGGATGCTTCCAAGAATCCGACATTCAAAAGGGCTCCACGATTGAAAAGTTTCGGCTGACGCTGGTCAAGAAAGAAAAAAATTCAAAAAACGACCTTTCTACTTGCCAGCCGAAAAAAAGAAACTACTCGAACGCAATTACGCCTTATCACTTTTGAAGTTCATTCGTAACCGTCATATTTAGGAGCTTTTTCCATCTTATATTTATGTCCATTTATAGTATAACGCAGAGAAACAAAATGTTTTGATACGGAGTTTTCAATAGCTTAGGAAAAGTCCTGGATAGAAAAAACATCCGATTTGGCCCTGTTTGGCCCCGTTTTCCCTTAAGTTAACAGATCTGAAGTGAAATCTTCATTAAGTAACAGCTTTCTGCGCACCAATTCAATCCAACGAATAAAAATAATCCCATAAAGGTTGTGCCATATTACCACCTAAAATTTTATCCTGACATTTCATGAGTTAGGTAATTTACTGTGTGTATGTATGTGTGTACGTGCCATCATAGAGACGACATCCCAATACTCATCGCCTGTTACCCCTACCATCGCAACCACCACCGCTTTCTCCTTCACTTCCACCACCACCACCACCACCATCAGCGATGGGGACTCTCTCCCTAAACTGTCCTCAATGCGACCACACATTCACCTCGCGCATCGGCCTGCTCGGTCACTTGCGAATCCATCGTACAGATACTGGTGAACCAGTGCCTGGAGCACCAACACACAGCAGAGATCGTCGCGTCCACTGCCCTAACTGTCCTCGCGCATTCACTCATCGAATGGGCCTATTCGGTCACATGCGCATCCATGACAGCGGAATTCACCGCAATGCGGACAACACCGATACAACATGCACACCCTCCGCTCCTGCCACTCATAACGCCACTGCCACCACCACTACCATGAATGACATCCCCCCCAGCCTCTCCCGATTTCTCCTGCCCAAACTGCGCCCGCAACTTCAACTCACGCATCGGCCTGGTCTGTCACCTGCGAATCCATCGCACGGAGGTTGGTTATCCAGTGTCTGGGGCTTCCACATACAGTCGCCGCGCCCGCCTCCACTGCCCTCACTGCTCCCGCAAATTTACACACCGCATGGGCCTATTAGTACACATGCGCCTCCATGACAACCTGCGGTAAACCACCGGAGACTAAGCCACATCAGCGCACACCATCTACACTAATACATAGACAACACCCTCAAGATCATCATAATGTACCTGATAAAATCACAGTGTCCTAGAAACCGTGGCTTGGGAAGGCTACCAATCTGACGCTTACACCAGACAACGCCGTCGGCCCAGTGTATGTGCTGTGTGTGTCGAGTGGCTGACCAGTGGACTGGGAGTCAGACGGCGATGGCTCCTCCATATCCCCTGAGTAAGTGAATCCTGGTGTGTGCGTTATGGGACATGCTGTATAATATAGTTTCCCCTAATGCGTAATTTAGAAACGCAACGGACAGACGATTAGCAGTTTTCGCCAAATCTTAGTATCCGTTCGGCCACTCGGCTGTGCATTTTCAATCTTTGAACGGGCCAAGAAGTAAATAAATATAGCGAAAACGCTCCACTACAAAAAAGAAAAATGGGTTCTTGCATTTTTAGAAGAACTTTTATCACTAATTTTAAGTCAAAAAAACGGTAAAAGATCGCGATTTTACCTTGAAAAAAAGACAATGTTCCCAGATATTTGTCAGCTAAATACCTAAGTAAAGCGCTTTTCAAAGAGGTAACTTATTATACATCGTTTTTTTTAAATCGATCTCCAGCATAGGGATTGCCGACTTTGTTGTGCACGTTCGTTCTTCTCGGCAACGAGGTTTCGTGCTTGGGTGAGTCGACAAATATGACCCAAACGGCGAGCTGCATTAGAAAGAATATCCGAAAACTCACTACTTCTGTAAATGCTCTCAATACGTATCTTATTTTGCAGGTTTCGTTAAACACGTAGAAGACAATCGAAATTTTAGCCAATTGGTTGAAAATATTTAAAATAGTGAATTTTTCGCCAGTATTGCAAGAATGATTTGACACCAACTGTAACCCAGAAGCAGAAATAGCAATAAAGAAATTTGGCGAAAGCAAAGTTCTTATAATTTACACAAAATCGTAAGTTGAATAGTTCACCCGACAATTCCAGCGATTTTTCACGTTTTCGGGATATGCTGCTTTTTTAAAAAAGTTCGTATTTCTAAACAAATCAATATTACTTTTATTATTTCCTTTAGGTTTTTAATTCGTTTAATGTTTAATGCTAGCCAACCAGTTTTCTGAATCGTTTAAGGTTGTCCTTTCTTATTTCGAAGCTTTGGTACATGCGTTAGTGTTTGTTTGAGAGCGATTATCAATCTTTTGTAAAGTTTAGTATTTTGCAGAAGCATAGGACGGCATCCTATAAATACTGTAACTCCCTGTGTGCGAATTACCCGTATCTGATACTGTCTCTGATGATGGGTTCGAGTTTGAATCCGAGACGTCAGGCGAATAAACCTCTTGTCCCAGCGATCGCATCTACTTCTACTAAATTACTTCCTGGGACTCGCATTTTCGTTGGTATCGGCATTTCTGGATTATTAGCCATCGTCAGCCGGTCATACTCAAACAGAGGTTTTAACAATCTGGGATGCAACTCCGGATTCTTTTGCCATTGGACAGTAAGTCTGACACTACCAAGAAGCCACGGGTCCGCTGTCCTGTCAGTTGTGATCGGGAATATTCACTAGGGTGGGAAGGTAGTCCACAGATCAGGGCACGAAACATGGCGGTCCTGGTAAGTCATTGAGTTCAATGTTGAACTCTCGCAGGCAGTCGCTTTCCGGCCAACTAACACTAATTATAACATGCGTGAGTGACATACACTCCAACTAAATCGATACAACAAACTTCCAAAAACGCCATACTACTAACTCCTAAGCAACTAACAGTCTGGAAATTACTCATAGGAAACCATGAGGAGTGGTATTCCGCTTCATTCTCACCAACAATAAGCAAAGTTCAGCTTTTACCCGTCCCTTGCAAAAATCGTATGGAATTCAATAAAGGCTTCGTGACTTCCAGTCCATGCAAGAAGGCGTCAGGCGAGGTAAGGAAGACAATTTTTAGTTAGAGAGCAGTATTTGCGACAGGGCTATTGCCAGCACACGGGAAGCATCCACAGACAACTTCTAGAGCCTAAAAAACCCGTGAATAGTATCAACTTGAGTCAAGAATGATAGGAACTCGGTAAGACGGAACATGACTGTGAAGTGCCGAACCTTCCCAGAGGCGGTGGGCAATAGATCGGACTTCAGAGGGGGGGGGAGGGAGCTAACTGTAAAATTTGCAGACACTCTGACCTGAAAAGTAAACAATCGCAGACCGCGTGACGAAAATACCTTAAGGTGTGCTTGGTTCATCACATACCACACGGTGATTGTTGGCGGCGAAGTAAAAAAGCTTCGCTCACTGACGGATACAAAGCTGAAATAATAAACAAGTGATGCAAAAAGGTGGATAGAGATGTCCACTAGGGAAGTTGGGCGACATCAGAGGAAGCCCTCTTCTTCGCCACCGCAATCACCTCCCCCCTCCTCCGCACCCGACTTACGGCTTAGTCGTGATTTTCGACGACCAGAGGCCTACGGTTCGCGGGCTTGCGCGCGCGTGCGCGCTGATTGGCGTCAAAGGGCGCCTAACCAGCAAGATTGAGAAACGTGACAGAGACTGACCGTTCAGATGACGGTGGACACTCCACACACAGGACGAAAATCTTGAACGCACCTGATCGATAACAAAGATGGTGTACGCGAGCTGTTGATGCCGCATGAAGGGATGCATATGATTGAGAAAGACAGAGAGGTTCGAGTAGCGATTTCGGAAAGGGACAATGATGGCGACAGTCTGTTGGGGACGACAGTTCACAGGGCTCCATATGATGCGGTCGCTGTCTGTGTCCTTTGGCGCAGAGGTTGCGGAGGGCATGGCTTTTAAGCAGGCCCTGGAGGCATTTAGGTGGTTGTCCTGCATACTTGTGGTGATGTTAGATGATTTCGGGGAACGAGTCCACTTTGACTCCAGGTAGACGAAGGAAACGACTGACTTGTTTGCCAGAATAGGACCCACTGCAAAGAAAGGACGGCAGGAAATGAAGTTTTAGGTCTAAAAGGTGGAGGAATTAGTTAGGCTGCAGAGCTTCAAGGGTTAGTTTTGTTAAGCGGGATTAGAACCTCGTGGTAACGTCGTGCTGAGCGGCGTTATAGGTTATGTTAGAGTGTTTCCAAAGGGAAAAAAAGAGAGATTTGATTATTGTTAACCAAAATGAGGGGAATTAGGGTAGCTAGGCTTACAGATATTTGCGCAGAGTTACAAAAAAACAGAACTTCAAAGGGCCTGCACTGACGGCACTGATATATATATATATATGATAGTATGGGGCTCACCGATCTGCTTAAGGAACATGCATGTTCCGTTGTGCCCTGGAGCTCAGACTACAGAGCCCTCGCAGGCGGTCGCATAGCGACGTGTAGCATATGATAGAATGGAACCGACAAAGACAAGGGGAGACCGGAATGGCCATTTCTGGCTTTAGCCGTCATCAGCCAGTCATACCCAATCCCAAGTGTGGCACACCTGGGATTCGAACCCACGACCTTTGGTATTTGGAGTCGAACGCTCTACCATTTTGAGCCACGGGCTCGTTGTTTTGTCGGTTGTGATCGGGAATATGATGATAGTATGGGAGCTCACCGATCTGCTTAAGAACATGTATGTTCCGTTGTGCCCTGGAGCTCAGACTAGAGCCCTCGCAGGCGGTCGCATAGCGACGTGTAGCATATGATAGAATGGAACCGACAAAGACAAGGGAGACCGGAATGGCCATTTCTGGCTTATTAGCCGTCATCAGCCAGTCATACCCAATCCCAAGTGTGGCACACCTGGGATTCGAACCCGCGACCTTTGCATTTGAGTCGAACGCTCTACCATTTGAGCCACGGGCTCGTTGTTTTGTCGGTTGTGATCGGGAATATGATGATAGTATGGGGGCTCACCGATCTGCTTAAGGAACATGCATGTTCCGTTGTGCCCTGAGCTCAGACTAGAGCCCTCGCAGGCTGTCGCATAGGGACGTGTAGCATATGATAGAATGAAACCGACAAAGACAAGAGACCGGAATGGCCATTTCTGGCTTATTAGCCGTCATCAACCAGTCATACCCAATCCCAAGTGTGGCACACCTGGGATTCGAACCCGCGACCTTTGGTATTTGAGTCGAACGCTCTACCATTTGAGCCACGGGCTCGTTGTTTTGTCGGTTGTGATCGGGAATATGATGATAGTATGGGGCTCACCGATCTGCTTAAGGAACATGCATGTTCCGTTGTGCCCTGGAGCTCAGACTAGAGCCCTCGCGAGGCGGTCGCATAGCGACGTGTAGCATATGATAGAATGGAACCGACAAAGACAAGGGAGACCGGAATGGCCATTTCTGGCTTATTAGCCGTCATCAGCCAAGTCATACCCAATCCCAAGTGTGGCACACCCTGGGATTCGAACCACGACCTTTGGTATTTGAGTCGGAACGCTCTACCATTTGAGCCACGGAGCTCGTTGTTTTGTCGGTTTGTGATCGGGAATATGATGATAGTGTGGGGCTCACCGATCTGCTTAAGGAACATGTCATGTTCCGTTGTGCACTGGAGCTCAGACTAGAGCCCTCGCAGGCGGTCGCATAGCGACGTGTAGCTATGATGAGATGGAACCGACAAAGACAAGGGGGAGACCGGAATGGCCATTTCTGGCTTATTAGCCGTCATCAGCCAGTCATACCCAATCCCAAGTGTGGCACACCTGGGATTCGAACCCGCGACACTTTGGTATTTGGAGTCGAACGCTCTACCATTTGAGCCACGGGCTCGTTGTTTTGTCGGTTGTGATCAGGGAATATGATGATAGTATGGGGCTCCACCGATCTGCTTAAGGAACATGCATGTTCCGTTGTGCCCTGGAGCTCAGACTAGAGCCCTCGCGAGGCAGTCGCATAGCGACGTGTAGCATATGATAGAATGGAACCGACAAAGAGCACAAGGGGAGACCGGAATGGCCATTTTCGCGAAAGCTTATTAGCCATCATCAGCCAGTCATACCCAATCCCAAGTGTGGCACACCTGGGATTCGAACCCGCGACCTTTGGTATTTCGAGTCGAACGCTCTACCATTTGAGCCACGGGCTCGTTGTTTTTGTCGGTTGTGATCGGGAATATGATGATGAGTGTGGGGCTCACCGATCTGCCAAGGAACATGCATGTTCCGTTGTGCCCTGGAC
>WEDG01009759.1:0-23081 GCA_017591395.1 Schistocephalus solidus | reverse complement strand
ATAATGTGGAAACCGACAGAGACAAGGGAGACCGGAATGGCCATTTCTGGCTTATTAGCCGTCATCAGCCAGTCATACCCAATCCCAAGTGTGGAACACCTGGGATTCGAACCCGCGACCTTTGGTATTTGAGTCGAACGCTCTACCATTGAGCCACGGGCTCGTTTGCTTTGTCGGTTGCGATCGGGAATATGATGATAGTGTGTGGCTCACCGATCTGCTTAAGGAACATTTATGTTCCGCTGTGCCCTGGAAACTCAGACTAGAGTACTCACAGGCAGTCGCATAGCGACGTGTAGAATATGTTGATAATGTGGAACCGACAAAGACAAGGGGAGACCGGAATGGCCATTTCTGGCTTATTAGCCGTCATCAGCCAGTCATACCCAATCCCAAGTGTGGAACACCTGGGATTCGAACCCGCGACCTTTGGTATTTGAGTCGAACGCTCTACCATTGAGCCACGGGCTCGTTGCTTTGTCGGTTGCGATCGGGAATATGATGATAGTGTGTGGCTCACCGATCTGCTTAAGGAACATTTATGTTCCGCTGTGCCCTGGAACTCAGACTAGAGTACTCACAGGCAGTCGCATAGCGACGTGTAGAATATGTTGATAATGTGGAACCGACAAAGACAAGGGAGACCGGAATGGCCATTTCTGGCTTATTAGCCGTCATCAGCCAGTCATACCCAATCCCAAGTGTGGAACACCTGGGATTCGAACCCGCGACCTTTGGTATTTGAGTCGAACGCTCTACCATTGAGCCACGGGCTCGTTGCTTTGTCGGTTGCGATCGGGAATATGATGATAGTGTGTGGCTCACCGATCTGCTTAAGGAACATTTATGTTCCGCTGTGCCCTGAACTCAGACTAGAGTACTCACAGGCAGTCGCATAGCGACGTGTAGAATATGTTGATAATGTGGAACCGACAAAGACAAGGGAGACCGGAATGGCCATTTCTGGCTTATAAGCCGTCATCAGCCAGTCATACCCAATCCCAAGTGTGGAACACCTGGGATTCGAACCCGCGACCTTTGGTATTTGAGTCGAACGCTTAACCATTGAGCCACGGGCTCGTTGCTTTGTCGGTTGCGATCGGGAATATGATGATAGTGTGTGGCTCACCGATCTGCTTAAGGAACATTTATGTTCCGTTGTGCCCTGGAACTCAGACTAGAGTACTCACAGGCAGTCGCATAGCGACGTGTAGAATATGTTGATAATGTGGAACCGACAAAAGACAAGGGAGACCGGAATGGCCATTTCTGGCTTTATTAGCCGTCATCAGCCAGTCATACCCAATCCCAAGTGTGGAACACCTGGGATTCGAACCCGCGACCTTTGGTATTTGAGTCGAACGCTCTACCATTGAGCCACGGGCTCGTTGCTTTGTCGGTTGCGATCGGGAATATGATGATAGTGTGTGGCTCACCGATCTGCTTAAGGAACATTTATGTTCCGCTGTGCCCTGGAACTCAGACTAGAGTACTCACAGGCAGTCGCATAGCGACGTGTAGAATATGTTGATAATGTGGAACCGACAAAGACAAGGGAGACCGGAATGGCCATTTCTGGCTTATTAGCCGTCATCAGCCAGTCATACCCAATCCCAAGTGTGGAACACCTGGGATTCGAACCCGCGACCTTTGGTATTTGAGTCGAACGCTCTACCATTGAGCCACGGGCTCGTTGCTTTGTCGGTTGCGATCGGGAATATGATGATAGTGTGTGGCTCACCGATCTGCTTAAGGAACATTTATGTTCCGCTGTGCCCTGAACTCAGACTAGAGTACTCACAGGCAGTCGCATAGCGACGTGTAGAATATGTTGATAATGTGGAACCGACAGAGACAAGGGAGACCGGAATGGCCATTTCTGGCTTATTAGCCGTCATCAGCCAGTCATACCCAATCCCAAGTGTGGAACACCTGGGATTCGAACCCGCGACCTTTGGTATTTGAGTCGAACGCTCTACCATTGAGCCACGGGCTCGTTGCTTTGTCGGTTGCGATCGGGAATATGATGATAGTGTGTGGCTCACCGATCTGCTTAAGGAACATTTATGTTCCGCTGTGCCCTGGAACTCAGACTAGAGTACTCACAGGCAGTCGCATAGCGACGTGTAGAATATGTTGATAATGTGGAACCGACAAAGACAAGGGAGACCGGAATGGCCATTTCTGGCTTATTAGCCGTCATCAGCCAGTCATACCCAATCCCAAGTGTGGAACACCTGGGATTCGAACCCACGACCTTTGGTATTTGAGTCGAACGCTCTCACCATTGAGCCACGGGCTCGTTGCTTTGTCGGTTGCGATCGGGAATATGATGATAGTGTGTGGCTCACCGATCTGCTTAAGGAACATTTATGTTCCGCTGTGCCCTGAACTCAGACTAGAGTACTCACAGGCAGTCGCATAGCGACGTGTAGAATATGTTGATAATGTGGAACCGACAAAGACAAGGGAGACCGGAATGGCCATTTCTGGCTTATTAGCCGTCATCAGCCAGTCATACCCAATCCCAAGTGTGGAACACCTGGGATTCGAACCCGCGACCTTTGGTATTTGAGTCGAACGCTCTACCATTGAGCCACGGGCTCGTTGCTTTGTCGGTTGCGATCGGGAATATGATGATAGTGTGTGGCTCACCGATCTGCTTAAGGAACATTTATGTTCCGCTGTGCCCTGGAACTCAGACTAGAGTACTCACAGGCAGTCGCATAGCGACGTGTAGAATATGTTGATAATGTGGAACCGACAAAGACAAGGGAGACCGGAATGGCCATTTCTGGCTTATTAGCCGTCATCAGCCAGTCATACCCAATCCCAAGTGTGGAACACCTGGGATTCGAACCCGCGACCTTTGGTATTTGAGTCGAACGCTCTACCATTGAGCCACGGGCTCGTTGCTTTGTCGGTTGCGATCGGGAATATGATGATAGTGTGTGGCTCACCGATCTGCTTAAGGAACATTTATGTTCCGCTGTGCCCTGAAGCTCAGACTAGAGTACTCACAGGCAGTCGCATAGCGACGTGTAGAATATGTTGATAATGTGGAACCGACAAAGACAAGGGAGACCGGAATGGCCATTTCTGGCTTATTAGCCGTCATCAGCCAGTCATACCCAATCCCAAGTGTGGAACACCTGGGATTCGAACCCGCGACCTTTGGTATTTGAGTCGAACGCTCTACCATTGAGCCACGGGCTCGTTGCTTTTGTCGGTTGCGATCGGGAATATGATGATAGTGTGTGGCTCACCGATCTGCTTAAGGAACATTTATGTTCCGCTGTGCCCTGGAACTCAGACTAGAGTACTCACAGGCAGTCGCATAGCGACGTGTAGAATATGTTGATAATGTGGAACCGACAAAGACAAGGGAGACCGGAATGGCCATTTCTGGCTTATTAGCCGTCATCAGCCAGTCATACCCAATCCCAAGTGTGGAACACCTGGGATTCGAACCCGCGACCTTTGGTATTTGAGTCGAACGCTCTACCATTGAGCCACGGGCTCGTTGCTTTGTCGGTTGCGATCGGGAATATGATGATAGTGTGTGGCTCACCGATCTGCTTAAGGAACATTTATGTTCCGCTGTGCCCTGGAACTCAGACTAGAGTACTCACAGGCAGTCGCATAGCGACGTGTAGAATATGTTGATAATGTGGAACCGACAAAGACAAGGGAGACCGGAATGGCCATTTCTGGCTTATTAGCCGTCATCAGCCAGTCATACCCAATCCCAAGTGTGGAACACCTGGGATTCGAACCCGCGACCTTTGGTATTTGAGTCGAACGCTCTACCATTGAGCCACGGGCTCGTTGCTTTGTCGGTTGCGATCGGGAATATGATGATAGTGTGTGGCTCACCGATCTGCTTAAGGAACATTTATGTTCCGCTGTGCCCTGGAACTCAGACTAGAGTACTCACAGGCAGTCGCATAGCGACGTGTAGAATATGTTGATAATGTGGAACCGACAAAGACAAGGGAGACCGGAATGGCCATTTCTGGCTTATTAGCCGTCATCAGCCAGTCATACCCAATCCCAAGTGTGGAACACCTGGGATTCGAACCCGCGACCTTTGGTATTTGAGTCGAACGCTCTACCATTGAGCCACGGGCTCGTTGCTTTGTCGGTTGCGATCGGGAATATGATGATAGTGTGTGGCTCACCGATCTGCTTAAGGAACATTTATGTTCCGCTGTGCCCTGGAACTCAGACTAGAGTACTCACAGGCAGTCGCATAGCGACGTGTAGAATATGTTGATAATGTGGAACCGACAAAGACAAGGGAGACCGGAATGGCCATTTCTGGCTTATTAGCCGTCATCAGCCAGTCATACCCAATCCCAAGTGTGGAACACCTGGGATTCGAACCCGCGACCTTTGGTATTTGAGTCGAACGCTCTACCATTGAGCCACGGGCTCGTTGCTTTGTCGGTTGCGATCGGGAATATGATGATAGTGTGTGGCTCACCGATCTGCTTAAGGAACATTTATGTTCCGCTGTGCCCTGGAACTCAGACTAGAGTACTCACAGGCAGTCGCATAGCGACGTGTAGAATATGTTGATAATGTGGAACCGACAAAGACAAGGGAGACCGGAATGGCCATTTCTGGCTTATTAGCCGTCATCAGCCAGTCATACCCAATCCCAAGTGTGGAACACCTGGGATTCGAACCCGCGACCTTTGGTATTTGAGTCGAACGCTCTACCATTGAGCCACGGGCTCGTTGCTTTGTCGGTTGCGATCGGGAATATGATGATAGTGTGTGGCTCACCGATCTGCTTAAGGAACATTTATGTTCCGCTGTGCCCTGGAACTCAGACTAGAGTACTCACAGGCAGTCGCATAGCGACGTGTAGAATATGTTGATAATGTGGAACCGACAAAGACAAGGGAGACCGGAATGGCCATTTCTGGCTTATTAGCCGTCATCAGCCAGTCATACCCAATCCCAAGTGTGGAACACCTGGGATTCGAACCCGCGACCTTTGGTATTTGAGTCGAACGCTCTCACCATTGAGCCACGGGCTCGTTGCTTTGTCGGTTGCGATCGGGAATATGATGATAGTGTGTGGCTCACCGATCTGCTTAAGGAACATTTATGTTCCGCTGTGCCCTGGAACTCAGACTAGAGTACTCACAGGCAGTCGCATAGCGACGTGTAGAATATGTTGATAATGTGGAACCGACAAAGACAAGGGAGACCGGAATGGCCATTTCTGGCTTATTAGCCGTCATCAGCCAGTCATACCCAATCCCAAGTGTGGAACACCTGGGATTCGAACCCGCGACCTTTGGTATTTGAGTCGAACGCTCTACCATTGAGCCACGGGCTCGTTGCTTTGTCGGTTGCGATCGGGAATATGATGATAGTGTGTGGCTCACCGATCTGCTTAAGGAACATTTATGTTCCGCTGTGCCCTGGAACTCAGACTAGAGTACTCACAGGCAGTCGCATAGCGACGTGTAGAATATGTTGATAATGTGGAACCGACAAAGACAAGGGAGACCGGAATGGCCATTTCTGGCTTATTAGCCGTCATCAGCCAGTCATACCCAATCCCAAGTGTGGAACACCTGGGATTCGAACCCGCGACCTTTGGTATTTGAGTCGAACGCTCTACCATTGAGCCACGGGCTCGTTGCTTTGTCGGTTGCGATCGGGAATATGATGATAGTGTGTGGCTCACCGATCTGCTTAAGGAACATTTATGTTCCGCTGTGCCCTGGAACTCAGACTAGAGTACTCACAGGCAGTCGCATAGCGACGTGTAGAATATGTTGATAATGTGGAACCGACAAAGACAAGGGAGACCGGAATGGCCATTTCTGGCTTATTAGCCGTCATCAGCCAGTCATACCCAATCCCAAGTGTGGAACACCTGGGATTCGAACCCGCGACCTTTGGTATTTGAGTCGAACGCTCTACCATTGAGCCACGGGCTCGTTGCTTTGTCGGTTGCGATCGGGAATATGATGATAGTGTGTGGCTCACCGATCTGCTTAAGGAACATTTATGTTCCGTTGTGCCCTGGAACTCAGACTAGAGTACTCACAGGCAGTCGCATAGCGACGTGTAGAATATGTTGATAATGTGGAACCGACAAAGACAAGGGAGACCGGAATGGCCATTTCTGGCTTATTAGCCGTCATCAGCCAGTCATACCCAATCCCAAGTGTGGAACACCTGGGATTCGAACCCACGACCTTTGGTATTTGAGTCGAACGCTCTACCATTGAGCCACGGGCTCGTTGCTTTGTCGGTTGCGATCGGGAATATGATGATAGTGTGTGGCTCACCGATCTGCTTAAGGAACATTTATGTTCCGCTGTGCCCTGGAACTCAGACTAGAGTACTCACAGGCAGTCGCATAGCGACGTGTAGAATATGTTGATAATGTGGAACCGACAAAGACAAGGGAGACCGGAATGGCCATTTCTGGCTTATTAGCCGTCATCAGCCAGTCATACCCAATCCCAAGTGTGGAACACCTGGGATTCGAACCCGCGACCTTTGGTATTTGAGTCGAACGCTCTACCATTGAGCCACGGGCTCGTTGCTTTGTCGGTTGCGATCGGGAATATGATGATAGTGTGTGGCTCACCGATCTGCTTAAGGAACATTTATGTTCCGCTGTGCCCTGGAACTCAGACTAGAGTACTCACAGGCAGTCGCATAGCGACGTGTAGAATATGTTGATAATGTGGAACCGACAAAGACAAGGGAGACCGGAATGGCCATTTCTGGCTTATTAGCCGTCATCAGCCAGTCATACCCAATCCCAAGTGTGGAACACCTGGGATTCGAACCCGCGACCTTTGGTATTTGAGTCGAACGCTCTACCATTGAGCCACGGGCTCGTTGCTTTGTCGGTTGCGATCGGGAATATGATGATAGTGTGTGGCTCACCGATCTGCTTAAGGAACATTTATGTTCCGCTGTGCCCTGAATCTCAGACTAGAGTACTCACAGGCAGTCGCATAGCGACGTGTAGAATATGTTGATAATGTGGAACCGACAAAGACAAGGGAGACCGGAATGGCCATTTCTGGCTTATTAGCCGTCATCAGCCAGTCATACCCAATCCCAAGTGTGGAACACCTGGGATTCGAACCCGCGACCTTTGGTATTTGAGTCGAACGCTCTACCATTGAGCCACGGGCTCGTTGCTTTGTCGGTTGCGATCGGGAATATGATGATAGTGTGTGGCTCACCGATCTGCTTAAGGAACATTTATGTTCCGCTGTGCCCTGGAACTCAGACTAGAGTACTCACAGGCAGTCGCATAGCGACGTGTAGAATATGTTGATAATGTGGAACCGACAAAGACAAGGGAGACCGGAATGGCCATTTCTGGCTTATTAGCCGTCATCAGCCAGTCATACCCAATCCCAAGTGTGGAACACCTGGGATTCGAACCCGCGACCTTTGGTATTTGAGTCGAACGCTCTACCATTGAGCCACGGGCTCGTTGCTTTGTCGGTTGCGATCGGGAATATGATGATAGTGTGTGGCTCACCGATCTGCTTAAGGAACATTTATGTTCCGTTGTGCCCTGGAACTCAGACTAGAGTACTCACAGGCAGTCGCATAGCGACGTGTAGCATATGTTGATAATGTGGAACCGACAAAGACAAGGGAGACCGGAATGGCCATTTCTGGCTTATTAGCCGTCATCAGCCAGTCATACCCAATCCCAAGTGTGGAACACCTGGGATTCGAACCCGCGACCTTTGGTATTTGAGTCGAACGCTCTACCATTGAGCCACGGGCTCGTTGCTTTGTCGGTTGCGATCGGGAATATGATGATAGTGTGTGGCTCACCGATCTGCTTAAGGAACATTTATGTTCCGTTGTGCCCTGGAACTCAGACTAGAGTACTCACAGGCAGTCGCATAGCGACGTGTAGAATATGTTGATAATGTGGAACCGACAAAGACAAGGGAGACCGGAATGGCCATTTCTGGCTTATTAGCCGTCATCAGCCAGTCATACCCAATCCCAAGTGTGGAACACCTGGGATTCGAACCCGCGACCTTTGGTATTTGAGTCGAACGCTCTACCATTGAGCCACGGGCTCGTTGCTTTGTCGGTTGCGATCGGGAATATGATGATAGTGTGTGGCTCACCGATCTGCTTAAGGAACATTTATGTTCCGCTGTGCCCTGGAACTCAGACTAGAGTACTCACAGGCAGTCGCATAGCGACGTGTAGAATATGTTGATAATGTGGAACCGACAAAGACAAGGGAGACCGGAATGGCCATTTCTGGCTTATTAGCCGTCATCAGCCAGTCATACCCAATCCCAAGTGTGGAACACCTGGGATTCGAACCCGCGACCTTTGGTATTGGAGTCGAACGCTCTACCATTGAGCCACGGGGTCGTTGCTTTTGTCGGTTGCGATCGGGAATATGATGATAGTGTGTGGCTCACCGATCTGCTTAAGGAACATTTATGTTCCGCTGTGCCCTGGAACTCAGACTAGAGTACTCACAGGCAGTCGCATAGCGACGTGTAGCATATGTTGATAATGTGGAACCGACAAAGACAAGGGAGACCGGAATGGCCATTTCTGGCTTATTAGCCGTCATCAGCCAGTCATACCCAATCCCAAGTGTGGAACACCTGGGATTCGAACCCGCGACCTTTGGTATTTGAGTCGAACGCTCTACCATTGAGCCACGGGCTCGTTGCTTTGTCGGTTGCGATCGGGAATATGATGATAGTGTGTGGCTCACCGATCTGCTTAAGGAACATTTATGTTCCGCTGTGCCCTGGAACTCAGACTAGAGTACTCACAGGCAGTCGCATAGCGACGTGTAGAATATGTTGATAATGTGGAACCGACAAAGACAAGGGAGACCGGAATGGCCATTTCTGGCTTATTAGCCGTCATCAGCCAGTCATACCCAATCCCAAGTGTGGAACACCTGGGATTCGAACCCGCGACCTTTGGTATTTGAGTCGAACGCTCTACCATTGAGCCACGGGCTCGTTGCTTTGTCGGTTGCGATCGGGAATATGATGATAGTGTGTGGCTCACCGATCTGCTTAAGGAACATTTATGTTCCGCTGTGCCCTGGAACTCAGACTAGAGTACTCACAGGCAGTCGCATAGCGACGTGTAGAATATGTTGATAATGTGGAACCGACAAAGACAAGGGAGACCGGAATGGCCATTTCTGGCTTATTAGCCGTCATCAGCCAGTCATACCCAATCCCAAGTGTGGAACACCTGGGATTCGAACCCGCGACCTTTGGTATTTGAGTCGAACGCTCTACCATTGAGCCACGGGCTCGTTGCTTTTGTCGGTTGCGATCGGGAATATGATGATAGTGTGTGGCTCACCGATCTGCTTAAGGAACATTTATGTTCCGCTGTGCCCTGGAACTCAGACTAGAGTACTCACAGGCAGTCGCATAGCGACGTGTAGAATATGTTGATAATGTGGAACCGACAAAGACAAGGGAGACCGGAATGGCCATTTCTGGCTTATTAGCCGTCATCAGCCAGTCATACCCAATCCCAAGTGTGGAACACCTGGGATTCGAACCCGCGACCTTTGGTATTTGAGTCGAACGCTCTACCATTGAGCCACGGGCTCGTTGCTTTGTCGGTTGCGATCGGGAATATGATGATAGTGTGTGGCTCACCGATCTGCTTAAGGAACATTTATGTTCCGCTGTGCCCTGGAACTCAGACTAGAGTACTCACAGGCAGTCGCATAGCGACGTGTAGAATATGTTGATAATGTGGAACCGACAAAGACAAGGGAGACCGGAATGGCCATTTCTGGCTTATTAGCCGTCATCAGCCAGTCATACCCAATCCCAAGTGTGGAACACCTGGGATTCGAACCCGCGACCTTTGGTATTTGAGTCGAACGCTCTACCATTGAGCCACGGGCTCGTTGCTTTGTCGGTTGCGATCGGGAATATGATGATAGTGTGTGGCTCACCGATCTGCTTAAGGAACATTTATGTTCCGTTGTGCCCTGGAACTCAGACTAGAGTACTCACAGGCAGTCGCATAGCGACGTGTAGAATATGTTGATAATGTGGAACCGACAAAGACAAGGGAGACCGGAATGGCCATTTCTGGCTTATTAGCCGTCATCAGCCAGTCATACCCAATCCCAAGTGTGGAACACCTGGGATTCGAACCCGCGACCTTTGGTATTTGAGTCGAACGCTCTACCATTGAGCCACGGGCTCGTTGCTTTGTCGGTTGCGATCGGGAATATGATGATAGTGTGTGGCTCACCGATCTGCTTAAGGAACATTTATGTTCCGCTGTGCCCTGGAACTCAGACTAGAGTACTCACAGGCAGTCGCATAGCGACGTGTAGAATATGTTGATAATGTGGAACCGACAAAGACAAGGGAGACCGGAATGGCCATTTCT
The DNA here is from genome assembly GCA_017591395.1 of Schistocephalus solidus. Lineage (NCBI taxonomy): Eukaryota > Metazoa > Platyhelminthes > Cestoda > Diphyllobothriidea > Diphyllobothriidae > Schistocephalus > Schistocephalus solidus. The sequence continues at coordinate 12,656 of WEDG01009759.1, read as the reverse complement.
GGCTTATTAGCCGTCATCAGCCAGTCATACCCAATCCCAAGTGTGGAACACCTGGGATTCGAACCCGCGACCTTTGGTATTTGAGTCGAACGCTCTACCATTGAGCCACGGGCTCGTTGCTTTGTCGGTTGCGATCGGGAATATGATGATAGTGTGTGGCTCACCGATCTGCTTAAGGAACATTTATGTTCCGCTGTGCCCTGGAACTCAGACTAGAGTACTCACAGGCAGTCGCATAGCGACGTGTAGAATATGTTGATAATGTGGAACCGACAAAGACAAGGGAGACCGGAATGGCCATTTCTGGCTTATTAGCCGTCATCAGCCAGTCATACCCAATCCCAAGTGTGGAACACCTGGGATTCGAACCCGCGACCTTTGGTATTTGAGTCGAACGCTCTACCATTGAGCCACGGGCTCGTTGCTTTGTCGGTTGCGATCGGGAATATGATGATAGTGTGTGGCTCACCGATCTGCTTAAGGAACATTTATGTTCCGCTGTGCCCTGGAACTCAGACTAGAGTACTCACAGGCAGTCGCATAGCGACGTGTAGAATATGTTGATAATGTGGAACCGACAAAGACAAGGAGACCGGAATGGCCATTTCTGGCTTATTAGCCGTCATCAGCCAGTCATACCCAATCCCAAGTGTGGAACACCTGGGATTCGAACCCGCGACCTTTGGTATTTGAGTCGAACGCTCTACCATTGAGCCACGGGCTCGTTGCTTTTGTCGGTTGCGATCGGGAATATGATGATAGTGTGTGGCTCACCGATCTGCTTAAGGAACATTTATGTTCCGCTGTGCCCTGAACTCAGACTAGAGTACTCACAGGCAGTCGCATAGCGACGTGTAGAATATGTTGATAATGTGGAACCGACAAAGACAAGGGAGACCGGAATGGCCATTTCTGGCTTATTAGCCGTCATCAGCCAGTCATACCCAATCCCAAGTGTGGAACACCTGGGATTCGAACCCGCGACCTTTGGTATTTGAGTCGAACGCTCTACCATTGAGCCACGGGCTCGTTGCTTTGTCGGTTGCGATCGGGAATATGATGATAGTGTGTGGCTCACCGATCTGCTTAAGGAACATTTATGTTCCGCTGTGCCCTGGAACTCAGACTAGAGTACTCACAGGCAGTCGCATAGCGACGTGTAGAATATGTTGATAATGTGGAACCGACAAAGACAAGGGAGACCGGAATGGCCATTTCTGGCTTATTAGCCGTCATCAGCCAGTCATACCCAATCCCAAGTGTGGAACACCTGGGATTCGAACCCGCGACCTTTGGTATTTGAGTCGAACGCTCTACCATTGAGCCACGGGCTCGTTGCTTTTGTCGGTTGCGATCGGGAATATGATGATAGTGTGTGGCTCACCGATCTGCTTAAGGAACATTTATGTTCCGCTGTGCCCTGGAACTCAGACTAGAGTACTCACAGGCAGTCGCATAGCGACGTGTAGAATATGTTGATAATGTGGAACCGACAAAGACAAGGGAGACCGGAATGGCCATTTCTGGCTTATTAGCCGTCATCAGCCAGTCATACCCAATCCCAAGTGTGGAACACCTGGGATTCGAACCCGCGACCTTTGGTATTTGAGTCGAACGCTCTACCATTGAGCCACGGGCTCGTTGCTTTGTCGGTTGCGATCGGGAATATGATGATAGTGTGTGGCTCACCGATCTGCTTAAGGAACATTTATGTTCCGCTGTGCCCTGGAACTCAGACTAGAGTACTCACAGGCAGTCGCATAGCGACGTGTAGAATATGTTGATAATGTGGAACCGACAAAGACAAGGGAGACCGGAATGGCCATTTCTGGCTTATTAGCCGTCATCAGCCAGTCATACCCAATCCCAAGTGTGGAACACCTGGGATTCGAACCCGCGACCTTTGGTATTTGAGTCGAACGCTCTACCATTGAGCCACGGGCTCGTTGCTTTGTCGGTTGCGATCGGGAATATGATGATAGTGTGTGGCTCACCGATCTGCTTAAGGAACATTTATGTTCCGCTGTGCCCTGGAACTCAGACTAGAGTACTCACAGGCAGTCGCATAGCGACGTGTAGAATATGTTGATAATGTGGAACCGACAAAGACAAGGGAGACCGGAATGGCCATTTCTGGCTTATTAGCCGTCATCAGCCAGTCATACCCAATCCCAAGTGTGGAACACCTGGGATTCGAACCCGCGACCTTTGGTATTTGAGTCGAACGCTCTACCATTGAGCCACGGGCTCGTTGCTTTGTCGGTTGCGATCGGGAATATGATGATAGTGTGTGGCTCACCGATCTGCTTAAGGAACATTTATGTTCCGCTGTGCCCTGGAACTCAGACTAGAGTACTCACAGGCAGTCGCATAGCGACGTGTAGAATATGTTGATAATGTGGAACCGACAGAGAAAAGGGAGACCGGAATGGCCATTTCTGGCTTATTAGCCGTCATCAGCCAGATATACCCAATCCCAAGTGTGGAACACCTGGGATTCGAACCCGCGACCTTTGGTATTTGAGTCGAACGCTCTACCATTGAGCCACGGGCTCGTTGCTTTGTCGGTTGCGATCGGGAATATGATGATAGTGTGTGGCTCACCGATCTGCTTAAGGAACATTTATGTTCCGATGTGCCCTGGAACTCAGACTAGAGTACTCACAGGCAGTCGCATAGCGACGTGTAGAATATGTTGATAATGTGGAACCGACAAAGACAAGGGAGACCGGAATGGCCATTTCTGGCTTATTAGCCGTCATCAGCCAGTCACACCCAATCCCATGTGTGAAACACCTGGGATTCGAACCCGCGACCTTTGGTATTTGAGTCGAACGCTCTACCATTGAGCCACGGGCTCGTTGCTTTGTCGGTTGCGATCGGGAATATGATGATAGTGTGTGGCTCACCGATCTGCTTAAGGAACATTTATGTTCCGCTGTGCCCTGGAACTCAGACTAGAGTACTCACAGGCAGTCGCATAGCGACGTGTAGAATATGTTGATAATGTGGAACCGACAAAGACAAGGGGAGACCGGAATGGCCATTTCTGGCTTATTAGCCGTCATCAGCCAGTCATACCCAATCCCAAGTGGAACACCTGGGATTCGAACCCGCGACCTTTGGTATTTGAGTCGAACGCTCTACCATTGAGCCACGGGCTCGTTGCTTTGTCGGTTGCGATCGGGAATATGATGATAGTGTGCGGCTCGATCTGCTTAAGAACATTTGTATGTTCCACTGTGCCCTGGAACTCAGACTAGAGTACTCACAGAAGTCGCATACAGCGACGTAGAATATGTTGATAATGTGGAACCGACAAGAACCAAGGGGAGACCGGAATGGCCATTTCTGGCTTATTAGCCGTCATCAGCCAGTCACACCCAATCCCATGTGGAACACCTGGGATTCGAACCCGCGACCTTTGGTATTCGAGTCGAACGCTCTACATCATTGAGCCACGGGCTCGTTTAGCTTTGTCAGTTGCGATCGGGAATATGATGATAGTGTGTGGCTCACCGATCTGCTTAAGGAACATTTATGTTCCGCTGTGCCCTGGAACTCAGACTAGAGTACTCACAGGCAGTCGCATAGCGACGTGTAGAATATGTTGATAATGTGGAACCGACAAAGACAGAGGAAGACCGGAATGGCCATTTCTGGCTTATTAGCCGTCATCAGCCAGTCATACCCAATCCCGTATGTGTGAACACCTGGGATTCGAACCCGCGACCTTTGGTATTTGAGTCGAACGCTCTACCATTGAGCCACGGGCTCGTTTGCTGTCAGTGCGATCGGGGAATATGATGATAGTGTGTCGCTACCGATCTGCTTAAGGAACATTTATGTTCCGCTGTGCCCTGGAACTCAGACTAGAGTACTCCACAGGCAGTCGCAGCGACGTGTAGAATATGTTGATAATGTGGAACCGACAGACAAGCAGGGAGACCGGAATGGCCATTTCTGGCTTATTAGCCGCATCATCAGCCAGTCATACCCAATCCCAAGTGTGGAACACCTGGATTCGAACCCGCGACCTTTGGTATTTGAGACGAACGCTCTACCATTGAGCCACGGGCTCGTTGCTTTGTCGGTTGCGATCGGGAATATGATGATAGTGTGTGGCTCACCGATCTGCTTAAGGAACATTTATGTTCCGCTGTGCCCTGGAACTCAGACTAGAGATTACTCACAGGCAGTCGCATACAGCGTGTAGAATATGCTGATAATGTGGAACCGACAAAGACAAGGGAGACTCGGAATGGCCCATTTTCTGGCTTCATAGCCAGTCATAAACAGATCACTATAGTCCCGATGTGGACACCGGGATTCGAACCCGCGACCTTTTGCGTATTCTGAGTCGGAGCATACACAAACATTGAGCCACGGCGAATGCTACGATTTGAGCATGTCAGTTGCGATCGAATATGGTGATAGTGTGTGGCTCACCGATCTGCTTAGAACATTTATGTTCCGCTGTGCCCTGGAAACTCAGACTGAGAATTTTACGCAGCAGGCGACGCATAGCGACGTGTAGAATATAGTTTGATCAATGTGGAACCGACAAGACAAGAACCGGGCCATTTCTGGCTTGATTAGCCGTCACCAGCCAGTCATCCAGTCCTATGGTGAGGCACTACCTGGGATTCGAACCCGGAACCTTTGGTATTTGAGTCGAACGCTCTACCATTTGAGCCACGGGCTCGTTGCTTTGTCGGTTGCGATCGGGAATATGATGATAGTGTGTGGCTCACCGATCTGCTTAAGGAACATTTATGTTCCGATGTGCCCTGGAACTCAGACTAGAGTACTCACAGGCAGTCGCATAGCGACGTGTAGAATATGTTGATAATGTGGAACCAACAAAGACAAGGGAGACCGGAATGGCCATTTCTGGCTTATTAGCCGTCATCAGCCAGTCATACCCAATCCCAAGTGTGGAACACCTGGGATTCGAACCCGCGACCTTTGGTATTTGAGTCGAACGCTCTACCATTGAGCCACGGGCTCTTGCTTTGTCGGTTGCGATCGGGAATATGATGATAGTGTGTGGCTCACCGATCTGCTTAAGGAACATTTATGTTCCACTGTGCCCTGGAACTCAGTCTAGAGTACTCACAGGCAGTCGCATAGCGACGTGTAGAATATGTTGATAATGTGGAACCAACAAAGACAAGGGAGACCGGAATGGCCATTTCTGGCTTATTAGCCGTCATCAGCCAGTCATACCCAATCCCAAGTGTGGAACACCTGGGATTCGAACCCGCGACCTTTGGTATTTGGAGTCGAACGCTCTACCATTGAGCCACGGGCTCGTTGCTTTGTCGGTTGCGATCGGGAATATGATGATAGTGTGTGGCTCACCGATCTGCTTAAGGAACATTTATGTTCCGTTGTGCCCTGGAACTCAGACTAGAGTACTCACAGGCAGTCGCATAGCGACGTGTAGAATATGTTGATAATGTGGAACCGACAAAGACAAGGGAGACCGGAATGGCCATTTCTGGCTTATTAGCCGTCATCAGCCAGTCATACCCAATCCCAAGTGTGGAACACCTGGGATTCGAACCCGCGACCTTTGGTATTTGAGTCGAACGCTCTACCATTGAGCCACGGGCTCGTTGCTTTGTCGGTTGCGATCGGGAATATGATGATAGTGTGTGGCTCACCGATCTGCTTAAGGAACATTTATGTTCCGCTGTGCCCTGGAACTCAGACTAGAGTACTCACAGGCAGTCGCATAGCGACGTGTAGAATATGTTGATAATGTGGAACCGACAAAGACAAGGGAGACCGGAATGGCCATTTCTGGCTTATTAGCCGTCATCAGCCAGTCATACCCAATCCCAAGTGTGGAACACCTGGGATTCGAACCCGCGACCCTTGGTATTTGAGTCGAACGCTCTACCATTGAGCCACGGGCTCGTTGCTTTGTCGGTTGCGATCGGGAATATGATGATAGTGTGTGGCTCACCGATCTGCTTAAGGAACATTTATGTTCCGTTGTGCCCTGGAACTCAGACTAGAGTACTCACAGGCAGTCGCATAGCGACGTGTAGAATATGTTGATAATGTGGAACCAACAAAGACAAGGGAGACCGGAATGGCCATTTCTGGCTTATTAGCCGTCATCAGCCAGTCATACCCAATCCCAAGTGTGGAACACCTGGGATTCGAACCCACGACCTTTGATATTTGAGTCGAACGCTCTACCATTGAGCCACGGGCTCGTTGCTTTGTCGGTTGCGATCGGGAATATGATGATAGTGTGTGGCTCACCGATCTGCTTAAGGAACATTTATGTTCCACTGTGCCCTGGAACTCAGACTAGAGTACTCACAGGCAGTCGCATAGCGACGTGTAGCATATGTTGATAATGTGGAACCGAAAAAGACAAGGGAGACCGGAATGGCCATTTCTGGCTTATTACCGTCATCAGCCAGTCATACCCAATCCCAAGTGTGGAACACCTGGGATTCGAACCCGCGACCTTCTGGTATTTGAGTCGAACGCTCTACCATTGAGCCACGGGCTCGTTGCTGTCGGTTGCGATCGGGAATATGATGATAGTGTGTGGCTCACCGATCTGCTTAAGGAACATTTATGTTCCGTTGTGCCCTGGAACTCAGACTAGAGTACTCACAGGGCAGTCGCATAGCGACGCAGAATATGTTGATAATGTGGAACCGACAAAGACAAGGGGAGACCGGAATGGCCATTTCTGGCTTATTAGCCGTCATCAGCCAGTCATACCCAATCCCAAGTGTGGAACACCTGGGATTCGAACCCGCGACCTTTGGTATTTGAGTCGAACGCTCTACCATTGAGCCACGGGCTCGTTGCTTTGTCGGTTGCGATCGGGAATATGATGATGATAGTGTGTGGCTCACCGATCTGCTTAAGGAACATTTATGTTCCGCTGTGCCCTGGAACTCAGTCTAGAGTACTCACAGGCAGTCGCATAGCGACGTGTAGAATATGTTGATAATGTGGAACCAACAAAGACAAGGGGGAGACCGGAATGGCCATTTCTGGCTTATTAGCCGTCATCAGCCAGTCATACCCAATCCCAAATTATTGGAACACCTGGGGATTCGAACCCACGTACTTTGGTATGTTTGGAGTCAGACGCTCACCATTGAGCCACGGGCTCGTTGCTTTGTCGGTTGCGATCGGGAATATGATGATAGGGTGTGGCTCACCGATCTGCTTAAGGAACATTTATGTTCCGTTGTGCCCTGGAACTCAGACTAGAGTACTCACAGGCAGTCGCATAGCGACGTGTAGCATATGTTGATAATGTGGAACCGACAAAGACAAAGGGGAGACCGGAATGGCCATTTCTGGCTTATTAGCCGTCATCAGCCAGTCATACCCAATCCCAAGTGTGGAACACCTGGGATTCGAACCCGCGACCTTTGGTATTTGAGTCGAACGCTCTACCATTGAGCCACGGGCTCGTTGCTTTGTCGGTTGCGATCGGGGAATATGATGATAGTGTGTGGCTCACCGATCTGCTTAAGAACATTTATGTTCCGTTGTGCCCTGGAACTCAGACTAGAGTACTCACAGGCAGTCGCATAGCGACGTGTAGCATATGTTGATAATGTGGAACCGACAAAGACAAGGGGAGACCGGAATGGCCATTTCTGGCTTATTAGCCGTCATCAGCCAGTCATACCCAATCCCAAGTGTGGAACACCTGGGATTCGAACCCACGACCTTTGGTATTTTGAGTCGAACGCTCTACCATTGAGCCACGGGCTCGTTGCTTTGTCGGTTGCGATCGGGAATATGATGATAGTGTGTGGCTCACCGATCTGCTTAAGGAACATTTATGTTCCGTTGTGCCCTGGAACTCAGACTAGAGTACTCACAGGGCAGTCGCATAGCGACGTGTAGCATATGTTGATAATGTGGAACCGACAAAGACAAGGGAGACCGGAATGGCCATTTTCTGGCTTATTAGCCGTCATCAGCCAGTCATACCCAATCCCAAGTGTGGAACACCTGGGATTCGAACCCGCGACCTTTGGTATTTGAGTCGAACGCTCTACCATTGAGCCACGGGCTCGTTGCTTTGTCGGTTGCGATCGGGAATATGATGATAGTGTGTGGCTCACCGATCTGCTTAAGGAACATTTATGTTCCGTTGTGCCCTGGAACTCAGACTAGAGTACTCACAGGCAGTCGCATAGCGACGAAGTATATGTTGATAATGTGGAACCGACAAAGACAAGGGGAGACCGGAATGGCCATTTCTGGCTTATTAGCCGTCATCAGCCAGTCATACCCAATCCCAAAGTGTGGAACACCTGGGATTCGAACCCACGACCTTTGGTATTTGAGTCGAACGCTCTACCATTGAGCCACGGGCTCGTTGCTTTGTCGGTTGCGATCGGGAATATGATGATAGTGTGTGGCTCACCGATCTGCTTAAGGAACATTTATGTTCCGCTGTGCCCCGGAACTCAGACTAGAGTACTCACAGGCAGTCGCATAGCGACGTGTAGCATATGTTGATAATGTGGAACCGACAAAGACAAAGGGGAGACCGGAATGGCCATTTCTGGCTTACTACCGTCATCAGCCGTCATATCAATCCCAAGTGTGGAACACCTGGGATTCGAACCCACGACCTTTGGTATTTGGAGTCAGAACGCTCTACCATTGAGCCACGGGCTCGTTGCTTTGTCGGTTGCGATCGGGAATATGATGATAGCGTGTGGCTCACCGATCTGCTAAAGGAACATTTATGTTCCGGTGTGCCCTGAAACTCAGACTAGAGTACTCACAGGCAGTCGCATAGCGACGTGTAGAATATGTTGATAATGTGGAACCGACAAAGACAAAGGGGAGACCGGAATGGCCATTTCTGGCTTATTAGCCGTCATCAGCCAGTCATACCCAATCCCAAAGTGTGGAACACCTGGGATTCGAACCCGCGACCTTTGGTATTTGAGTCGAACGCTCTACCATTGAGCCACGGGCTCGTTGCTTTGTCGGTTGCGATCGGGAATATGATGATAGTGTGTGGCTCACCGATCTGCTTAAGGAACATTTATGTTCCGGTGTGCCCTGGATTTCAGACTAGAGTACTCACAGGCAGTCGCATAGCGACGTGTAGCATATGTTGATAATGTGGAACCGACAAAGACAAGGGGAGACCGGAATGGCCATTTCTGGCTTATTAGCCGTCATCAGCCAGTCATACCCAATCCCAAGTGTGGAACACCTGGGATTCGAACCCACGACCTTTGGTATTTGAGTCGAACGCTCTACCATTGAGCCACGGGCTCGTTGCTTTGTCGGTTGCGAAAAGGGAATATGATGATAGTGTGTGGCTCACCGATCTGCTTAAGGAACATTTATGTTCCGTTGTGCCCTGGAACTCAGACTAGATTACTCACAGGCAGTCGCATAGCGACGTGCAGAATATGTTGATAATGTGGAACCGACAAAGACAAGGGAGACCAGAATGGCCATTTCTGGCTTATTAGCCGTCATCAGCCAGTCATGCCCAATCCCAAGTGTTGAACACCATGGGATTCGAACCCGCGACCTTTGGTATTTGAGTCGAACGCTCTACCATTGAGCCACGGGCTCGTTGCTTTGTCGGTTGCGATCGGGAATATGATGATGAGTGTGTGGCTCACCGATCTGCTGAAGGAACATTTATGTTCCGTTGTGCCCTGGAACTCAGACTAGAGTACTCACAGGCAGTCGCATAGCGACGTGTGGCATATGTTGATAATGTGGAACCGACAAAGACAAAGGGGAGACCGGGAATGGCCATTTCTGGCTTATTAGCCGTCATCAGCCGGTCATGCCAATCCCAGAGTGTGGAACACCTGGGATTCGAACCCGCGACCTTTGGTATTTGGAGTCGAACGCTCTACCATTGAGCCACGGGCTCGTTGCTTTGTCGGTTGCGATCGGGAATATGATGATAGCGTGTGGCTCACCGATCTGCTGAAGGAACATTTATGTTCCGTTGTGCCCTGGAACTCAGACTAGAGTGCTCACGGGCGGTCGCATGGCGACGTGTAGCATATGTTGATAATGTGGAACTGACAAAGACAAGGGAGACCGGAATGGCCATTTCTGGCTTATTAGCCGTCATCAGCCAGTCATACCCAATCCCAAGTGTGGAACACCTGGGATTCGAACCCGCGACATTTGGTATTTGAGTCGAACGCTCTACCATTGAGCCACGGGCTCGTTGCTTTGTCGGTTGCGATCGGGAATATGATGATAGTGTGTGGCTCACCGATCTGCTTAAGGAACATTTAGTTCCCTTGTGCCCTGGAACTCAGACTAGAGTACTCACGGGCAGTCGCATAGCGACGTAGCTATATGTTGATAATGTGGAACCGACAAAGACAAAGGGGAGACCGGAATGGCCATTTCAGGCTTATTAGCCGTCATCAGCCAGTCATACCCAATCCCAAGTTTGGAACCTGGGATTCGAACCCGCGACCTTTGGTATTTGAGTCGAACGCTCTACCATTGAGCCACGGGCTCGTTGCTTTGTCGGTTGCGATCAGGGAATATGATGATAGGGTGTGGCTCACCGATCTGCTGAAGGAACATTTATGTTCCGTTGTGCCCTGGAACTCAGACTAGAGTACTCACAGGCAGTCGCATAGCGACGTGTAGAATATGTTGATAATGTGGAACCGACAAAGACAAGGGGAGACCGGAATGGCCATTTCTGGCTTATTAGCCGTCATCAGCCAGTCATACCCAATCCCAAGTGTGGAACACCTGGGATTCGAACCCACGACCTTTGGTATTTGGAGTCGAACGCTCTACCATTGAGCCACGGGCTCGTTGCTTTGTCGGTTGCGATCAGGGAATATGATGATAGGGTGTGGCTCACCGATCTGCTGAAGGAACATTTATGTTCCGTTGTGCCCTGGAACTCAGACTAGAGTACTCACAGGCAGTCGCATAGCGACGTGTAGCATATGTTGATAATGTGGAACCGACAAAGACAAAGGGGAGACCGGAATGGCCATTTTCTGGCTTATTAGCCGTCATCAGCCAGTCATACCCAATCCCAAGTGTGGAACACCTGGGATTCGAACCCACGACCTTTTGGTATTTGAGTCGAACGCTCTACCATTGAGCCACGAGGCTCGTTGCTGTCGGTTGCGATCAGAATATGATGATAGGGGTGTGGCTCACCGATCTGCTTAAGGAACATTTATGTTCCGTTGTGCCCTGGAACTCAGACTAGAGTACTCACAGGCAGTCGCATAGCGACGTGTAGCATATGTTGATAATGTGGAACCGACAAAGACAAAGGGGAGACCGGAATGGCCATTTCGGCTTATTAGCCGTCATCAGCCAGTCATACCCAATCCCAAGTGTGGAACACCTGGGATTCGAACCCGCAACCTTGGCATTTCGAGTCGAACGCTCTACCATTGAGCCACGGGCTCGTTGCTTTGTCGGTTGCGATCGGGAATATGATGATAGGGTGTGGCTCACCGATCTGCTGAAGGAACATTTATGTTCCGTTGTGCCCTGGAACTCAGACTAGAGTACTCACAGGCAGTCGCATAGCGACGTGTAGCATATGTTTATAATGTGGAACCGACAAAGACAAGGAGTCCGAATGGCCATTTCTGGCTTATTAGCCGTCATCAGCCAGTTACATACCCAAACCCAAGTGTGGAACACCTGGGATTCGAACCCGCGGCCTTTGGTATTTGAGTCGAACGCTCTACCATTGAGCCACGGGCTCGTTGCTTTGTCGGTTGCGATCGGGAATATGATGATGAGGGTGTGGCTCACCGATCTGCTGAAGGAACATTTATGTTCCGTTGTGCCCTGGAACTCGGACTAGAGTACTCACGAGGCGGTCATAGAGCGACGTGTGGCGTATGTTGATGATGGAACCGACGAAAGACGAGGACAGAGACCGGATGGCCATTTCAGGCGTTGTGAGCCGTCGGCACGGGCATGCGAGTCGTGTGGACGCTGCGATTCGGACCGCGACCTGGTGGAACGATTTGAGACGAACGCGCGTACCATCGGGCCGCGGGCTCGTTTGACTGTCGGTTGCGATCAGGGAGTCATGATGATAGGGTGTGGCTCGCCGATCTTAACGGAAGGAACGTTTATGGTTTCCGTTTGTGCCCTCGGAACTCGACTGAGTACTCACGGGCGGTCGCAGAGCGACGTGTGGCATATGTTGAAAATGTGGAACCGACAAGAGACAAGGGAGACCGGAATGGCGTTTTCTGGCTTATTAGCCGTCAGCATGCGTCATGCGATCCCAGTGAGAACACGCTGGGATTCGGACCGCGCTGACCTTTGAGAGTCGAGCGAACGCGCGACGAGTGAGCCACGCGCTCAGATAAAGCGATGTCGGTTTGCGGTCAGGAATATGATGATAGGGTGTTGGCTCACCGATCTGCTGAAGGAACATTTATGTTCCGTTGTGCCCTGGAACTCAGACTAGAGTACTCACAGGCAGTCGCATAGCGACGTGTAGCATATATGTTGATAATGGAACCGACAAAGAGACAAGGAGGCCCGGAATGGCCATTTTCTACTGGCTTATTAGCCGTCATCCAGCCACTCAATCGCCACCCAATCCCAAGTGTGGAACACCTGGGATTCGAACCCGCGGCCTTTGGTATTTG